>CM056821.1:2972500-3225000 GCA_029853015.1 Chelidonichthys spinosus | reverse complement strand
ATTTTTTTTATGTTGTTTTATCTGTTCTAGGTCATGTTTACAGAGGAGGATGTGAAGTTTTACCTTGCAGAACTGGCCCTGGCCTTGGACCATCTACACAGTCTGGGGATCATCTACCGAGACCTCAAACCTGAAAAGTACCATCTCATAAAGGCTTTTTCTATCCATTCATTTAGATTTGTCTTTTCACAAACTAGTTTTACAGTAGCTTTTAACATGAATTCCCCCCAACAGCATTCTCCTGGATGAAGAAGGCCACATTAAGATAACTGGTCAGTGCATCAAACACCTTTCTGTCTTTCTATTCATCCTTTTCTTCATGTCAGTCTCACCTGGTTCCCCCTTCGTGTTTCAGACTTCGGCCTGAGTAAGGAGGCCATCGACCATGATAAAAGAGCATACTCCTTCTGTGGAACAATAGAGTACATGGCTCCAGAGGTGGTGAACAGGAGGGGACACACACAGAGCGCCGACTGGTGGTCGTTCGGGGTACTTATGGTAAGAATAAACAATCTCTTACTTTCACAGCCTATTTTCCATTTTAAAGACCACTTGGGCTAAATAGAGACTCTCTCTACTGACGTGCAAGTGTTTGGTCTGACCGTGCTGTCAGAAACAGCAGGCACGAATTTACGATATCATACGAGCCAAATCCTCGGCTCTTACATAATGTAGTGTACTGGTTTCTGAATGTGGCTTTCTTCTGGCTGTAAAGCAGCTTAATTACCGTATCTGGCAGATTATGTCCCATCACTTTCTGTAATCGTGCATCTGTTGGATTTGTTGGTTTTGTTTGCCTGGTGGCTTATTTTTCTACTAATTCTGAAAAGGACGTTAATATTCACTGACAGCTGACAAACAGAACATTTGAAAACACTCCCTCTGGGCTACACAGATTTTTAGAAATCTGAGAGAACATTAGTGGAAGGAAGCTCTTTTACAAATTACAACAATCTATTTGGAAAGAGTTATGAGTACATTGTAATAAAACAATGTAATATTGTATTTGAGACAAGTTAATACCATTTTAAATGGGGCTGGGAAGCCGGGACGTGTCAGCAACATTTGCAGATTTCATCAGGGTCAGCAGCAACATGATGATTTCATAGTAGTAGGACATTCATTTTAACACAAATATGAAGGCACAGCTTAAACATTCCTCTAGTTTCTATTCAGTCAGTGTTATCAATTAAAATAAATGTTCATATGCAGGAAAGTCCAATAAATAATGTTGCATTGCATCAACTTCCATTGGACAGCTGCCGTGTGCTTTTTCTTCAACTCTGTTTTCCAGTTCGAGATGTTGACGGGATCGTTGCCGTTCCAAGGAAAAGATCGGAAGGAAACAATGGCACTTATTCTTAAGTAAGACCAATTTGATCTGTTACCAGTTATTCTTGTTATTGCTGTTTTTTTTTAAAGTTGCTGTCAATGATTTATTAATGTCTTGTTCATAGTTTCCAGTGGTTTCTTCGTCTACAGTACAGGATGTGATGAGCCTTTATTTTGTCAAATATATCAAACATCATTTATTCAAGATAAGCTGCTTATATGATTTCATGAATCTCAGAATACCCCGATGTTCATGACTCATCATGACTAAACTGAATATTAAAGTAGTTAAACTGATCCAACAGTACACAACTACCAAGGATCTGGGCCCATGAACCTGTTTGCTGTCGTTTCTGTGCAGAGCGAAGCTGGGAATGCCACAGTTCCTCAGCCCTGAAGTGCAGAGTTTATTAAGAGCGCTCTTCAAGAGGAACCCTGCTAATCGACTCGGTACTGTATACATCACACGTGGAAACACGCAGATGCGTTTTCAGCATCTACAGCTACATTTTTGTGCCACTTGGATGTGAAATGTAAGGGTGAACGAGGCTGCAGACGATCGCAGCAACCTAAAACTAAATAGTGAAAATTGAAGCTATTTCACAGCTTCCACAGTCTGACAGTTTGCACATAATGTTAATCAATTCCATTGATATTGCAAAAAGCAGACAAACCATCCCAGAGGTTCATTGGAAATGTTGTGTTGCACATAAAATAACTGAGTTTTTTAATAAACACACATGTTTGTCACGTCAGTGACATCGTGTGCTCATGTGTCTGACTGTGTGTGATTGACAGGAGCCGGACCCGATGGAGTGGAGGAAATAAAACGGCATCGCTTCTTCGCATCCATAGACTGGAATGTAAGTACAATTAATCACACATATTTTGAAGCTGCAGTGCTGTTGTGTCCTGCTGTATCCTCATTAGCATCATACACATGTACAGATTCAGCTGGAAGTGAAAGCTTTCCTGACTGTAGATGTCCTGTCAAAACCTCCAATGTTAACTTGCAGAATGAGTGAGATTCCGCTTGTATTAGAATCCCCTAGCTGCCCTGAGTGCCTTCATACAGGTCCATCACCGTACCTACAGTGTGAGCAAACTGTTGATGTTTTATCAGAGATGTTCTGAAAGCTCGTGACTCTTGTTTATCCGTTGTTGCGAGCGGTGACGCTCTGATTTCTAACAAAATCCACTATTATCAGCTTTACATGCCCACTAATCTCTCGCTGTACTCCTCGCTGCATAACTACCCAGAAGCCTCTGCCAAACACCACATTTTCCCATTTACAGATGCTTTTGCTGGCTTGATGTGACAAGCTATCAATAAGAGGCTTAGTTCTCCTCCACACTATGCTAATTAAAAGCCGGTGCTGTATCAGGCAGACTGCTTCACCGTCAGAATCAGAAGTTTGACCTTTTCTTTGTAATCCTCCGGTCTTTATTATGTCAATATTTGGGGAGTTTCTCCCATAAAACTGACAAAAATCTGCATCCTCGTTTTCGCAAAGAATGTCAGTTAAAAAATAAAAGTGTGCATTATTGGGAATAGTCTTACCATTTATATTAAAAACAAACAAACTTGTTCATTTCTGATTATTATTTACTCATCTGTTAGTTATTTAATGTGCACTTTGCTCATAGATTCTGCCTGTTCACAACTGACACTGCAACGGTGACACCTGCAGGCCATACGCAGTAATGTACTTTGATAAATAAAAATACAGCAAGCGTGTACTCTGTGTACTTTTATTTAATGAGCATACAATGGGCATTACATTACATATCATATAAGTCACCTTTTTCTATCACGTGCTATGAAATCAGGACTTTTCATTATTATTACCAATTATTATTTAACAATCTAATATTCTTCATTCAACCACGTTTCATTCCTCAAACTGGATCCAATGACGGTTAAACACAGCAGTTCAATAGAAACACTTTTCACTAATAAGAAGCTTTAATGGCTTTAATATTATGTCCTATTTGCACCACATCATGACTCATTGGGTTGCATACTGACCTTTTGTTTTGTTTTCTGCAGAAGTTGTACAGGAAGGAGATGAGGCCTCCATTCAAACCGACAGTTGGAAGACCTGAAGACACTTTTCACTTCGACCCTGAGTTCACCTCCAGAACACCCACGGGTAACTGAGAGACGGAGACATACATATTTATAGATCATTACTGATAACTGATGAATTGGATCTAGAGGTTAAAGCTGATAATGCATTCGGTCTGAACGAGAAATCTGAAAATATCTGAATAATTGTAATTCTCATTATGGAAAAGCATTGTGAGCCATGTTTGTGTCTTTCCGTCTTTGCCTGTGAAGATTCTCCCGGCATCCCTCCCAGCGCAAACACACACCAGCTGTTTCGTGGCTTCAGCTTCGTTGCAACGAATCAAAGTCAGGAGCCGAGCGTTGCCACGGTAGCGCCTTCTCGACAGGACGTGAACCACATCAACCCCATAGCCAAGGTGCGTGTCTATGAGAAAGCAGCTCTCCACATCTAATTAAATGATACACTTGCACATTGATTGGATAGTAAATTCACCACTAAATTGATCACTGCTTAACTGAGTTAACTGACAGATAAAAAGACTTGATAATTAAGCCATTGGCTATTTAATTACGCTGACCTTTCCAAGTATCACCCCCACCATAAATCACGCCTCAACTATTTCCACAGCAACTGAATGCCGAAGCAAAGCAATTATTCTTTCACCTGATATATGAGCAACACATTTGACTATGACAGATACATTAAATGCATCTGAATTGATGTTCCCTGCAGCATCTCCAAGGTGACGTGGCCTTCAGTGATGTTTATGAGCTCAAGGAGGAAGTTGGACAGACGGTGAACTCTGTGTGCAGAAGGTGTCTGCACAGAGTGACTGCTGTGGAGTATTCAGTGAAGGTAGTGGACAACAACATTATGACCATATTAGCATTCTAATATATTCAAAGTATGCTTGATCATACATCAAAAGCATCTACAGTGGTTGTCCTAGAACTTCACAGTGTATAAACACATCTGAATCCAACAAAAACAATATAAATATAAATAATCAAAGGTATAATTATGGTAAAGGCCGGTTCTTCAATAAACTACCCAAGCAGCATGCTTTGTACATCCTGGCCTTTTAGAGGTTGAGGAGTCGCCATTGTGTGTCTTTTCTCAACACGTCCTGTCTTTTCTGTTTCTGTGTCAGATCATTGAAAAAGCCAGAAAAGATCCAGCAGAGGAGATCGAGATCCTGTTGAGATACGGACAGCATCCCAATATTATTACTCTGAAGGATGTAGGTGGAACACACCCACCTCTGTTTGCAAAAGCCATGTTAGAAGCTTCAGCATCTTTATAATGTGTGTGTGTGTGTGTGTGTGTGCTTTTACCTTCAGGTGTTTGATGACGGCCAGAGTGTGTCCCTGGTCCAGGACTTGCTGAGAGGAGACGAGCTGCTGGACCGAGTTCTGACAGTGCCAAACTTTACGGAGAGGGATGCGTCCGACATCATCTGCACGCTGACCAAGACTGTGGAATATTTACACTCACAGGGGGTAACACGTTTGTTTACACCTACAGCACACACACACACACACACACACACACACACTCATTACATCATTATACTTGGATGAAACTGTAGTTCTGGTCGGTTTCATCAGTAACAGTTTGAACGTGTGTGTGTTTCCCCTTTTTCAGGTCGTGCATCGAGACCTGAAGCCTTGTAACATTCGCTATTCTGATGACAGTGGACTCCCAGAATGCATCAGGATATGTGACTTTGGTTTTGCCAAACAGCTCAGGGCGGAGAATGGCTTATTGATGACCCCATGTTACACAGCTACATTCATGGCCCCCGAGGTAGGATCTCACCAACACTTACATAATGATGAACCAGCTATCAAAAAGACATTTTATTAATGTATTTGTAATGATATTTCACTTGAAATGACCACAGTGTGTGTGTGTGTGTGTGTGTGTGTGTGTGTGTGTGTGTGTGTAGGTTCTGAAGAAGCAGGGTTATGATGCAGCCTGTGACATCTGGAGCCTGGGGATCCTGCTCTACACCATGATAGCCGGGTCAGTCCTCCTGTTGCTGTAATCCAGATGTGTTCCACATGAACTTCCTGGTGAAATACCGTAGGTCAGACTCATTCTCTGTTATTGTTCTTGACATATTTATCTGTATCGTCCCAGTTTCAGTCCCTTTGCCAGCAGCTCTGAAGACACAGCGGAGGAAATCCTGGCTCAAATCGGCAGCGGGAAATTCGTTGTCACAGGAGGGAACTGGGACCTGGTGTCAGAAACTGCCAAGGTTTTAAAATATTTTTTTTTTTATTTTACATATAAAATGGTTGAAATGATGCACTTATTACTTAAGCATGTGTTTAACAGGACATTGTGATGAAGATGCTCCATGTGGACCCTCACCAGCGTCTGACTGCCCCCCAGGTACGACCAGTCCGTGATACATGGAGCGTTAGACGGTTGCTGCTACTGTCCCATTGATTCAGATTTAATAATGATAAAATACATGAGAGATTGCAGTATATATGTATTTTTGTATATCAACCTGAAGATCAGTGTTGGAAATCCTTTTTGATGCCCATCAGGTCCTTCGTCATCCCTGGATTGTAGACAGAGACCAGCTGTCGGACAGAGCTCTCACCAGACATGATGCTCTCACTGTCAAGGTCAGATAACAATAGGATTAGAATTAGAATTAGTTTATTTAAAAGTGGACAGTGCAATTTCATAAAACACATGGTTACACATGGTTAAAGAAGCCAGAATTAGCCAGAAGGCTAGTTTTCATCTGTAGTCCACTGGCCATGATGTAAAAAAGGCAATAAAATTACATCTAAAAAAGATAATAAACACAATAAATCATCATTATTACGTTTCTGTTTGGAGCCATGTTACGTCCAGAGTGTATGATAATGATGAAGTTCTGAATACACAGTTCACAGAAGTACAATTCTTCATTACTATACTTATTTCTAGGTATCTGTGAGTATTTATTTATCTGTTTTCCTTTTACTCTCTACATTTTAAAACAAATATATTTAATATGACATTTTCAAAACAGGCTAGTTATTTTAGTTTTAATGCATTTAATGGGAATAACCGATTTTTTTTAAATGTGTATTATTATTATGATGTGAGATTCAGTTAGCCTTGCAACAGCCAGTCCAAATGTCCTTATATAGATACTTTTTACTTTATATTTTGAGTACATTTCAGAGCCTGTACTTTTTTACTTTTACTTGAGTAAAGAAGTTGAATCAGTACTTTTACCAGATTAAGTGTGTGTACTTCTACTTGAGTACAGATTGTCTGAATCCAGATCTACTTATCTAATGCTGGTGACTGAGTGTGTAACATAAATGTGTTTGTCATTATTTCTGTTGCCCTGAATGACTGAGCTCTTAAAGAAACTGTTATTATTTTAGTTCATATCAGCAACCATGCAAAACAACTGCAATGTGTTCTCTGTCTCTCCAGCAGATGGCGCTGTCTGCCACTTAGTCGTTGGACATATTAGACCAGCATTAATGTGATGTGATATACTGTGCTGTTATCCCACCAGGGGGCGCTGTCTGCCACCTACTCTGCTCTGAAGCGCTGTGCTCCCGCTCCGCTCCTGGAGCCGGTCCAGTCCTCCAGTCTGGCGCAGCGGAGAGGGATGAGGAGGCTGGGGGGTCCCAACGTGAGTCCAGACCCCAAAGACCAGGAGACGCCTCAGCAATCTGAATGACATCCAACAGAAATATAACATAAACCGCGTTACGAAGTGGCCTATAAAGGTACGAAGGGACTGTTTGTTATTTATTTGAAGACCCACCGGAGGGATTTTCTGACCTCTGACCCCCCCACTCCCACCATATAATTTATTTTAACATGATTTTAGCAATCGACATGGCAGAATAGGGCTGCACGGTGGTGTAGTGGGTAGCACTCTCGCCTCACAGCAAGAGGGTCCTGGGTTCGATTCCCGGGTCGGCCCGGGTTCCTTCTGTGTGGAGTTTGCATGTTCTCCCCGTGTAAGCGTGGGTTCTCTCCGGGTCCTCCGGCTTCCTCCCACAGTCCAAAGACATGCAGGATGGGGATAGGTTAATTGGTGACTCTAAATTGCCCGTAGGTGTGAATGTGAGCGTGAATGGTTGTTTGTCTCTACATGTCGGCCCTGTGATAGACTGGCGTCCTGTCCAGGGTGTACCCTGCCTTCGCCCAATGACAGCTGGGATTGGCTCCAGCCCCCCCGTGACCCTAAATACAGGATAAGCGGTAGAAAATGGATGGATGGATGGACATGGCAGAATAAAAAAAAAAAAATACAATAAAAAGCCAAAAATAACTCAAATTCATGTGTTGCTGAGATGAATTTCTATACTTTATTTGAAATGTTGCTGTTTTCCCCCTCAGACTAAACGTTGTTGGGTGACCCACCCCTCAACAAAGAATAGTAAGACCCCCCTCCCCCCTATTTTCCTCCGGTGGTCCATTCCATAAATACCTACCGTCCCTGAATAAGCCTAATTAGCTACAACAATAAACCAAAGTTTGAAATTTGAAACTAATCTGATACTAATACAACATTCATCACCCGTGACTCTAAATCTGATCAAAATCAAACAGCTTGAAGAAGGGTCATGACCCTAAATTCATAATCATCATTTTAATCCTAAAATATGAGGGTTTCATTTAATCCCTCCCATGATTTCAACCGGTTGACAAAAATGTCTCATAGTTTGGTGTGTTTTTGGTCGTTCATGTGAGAATACAATCAGACCTGCAGTGCAATATAATACAGACCAAATGTCCATATCTATCTCCAGCAGCTGGACGTCTGAGTCCGGCCTCCGACATCCTAACAGCTGTGTCCAGTGCCACAAACATGCCAAGTAGTCTGTTTGCTTTAGCTGTCATATAAGCACATACATGTATGTCAGCGGGACATGACGCAATACATTTATACCGCAATACGTTCAAACTGCAATACATTCTTACCTTCCATCACATTAGAGTATTTGAAGGAGGTACTCTTACTCTGATTATTCCATGTTTACAATCAATCCTCTGAGTTCTCCAGAGTTATGCATGTTAAAAATGTAAATACCCTCAAAGGGAATCATGGACAATGCCACTGAAGTCTCATTGTTCACATATGCTTAATCATTTCTCCTGTATGTCGTGGTGTCTTCCATGAAACAGCCTTTGGCTGTTGTAAAGCGGATGGTCAGATGTATCATTTCCCACATGGAGCAGTGGAGCTACGGCGTTACTCATGTTGAACGTAGTTTATTGTGTTTTTCACACACATTGAAAAGCATTCATAGAGGCAGGGGATCGGATTGGCTCTTTGCTGAATATCACGTGGCAAAACTATATACTACTTTGTATTATTAACTCAGCAATCAGTGTGATGGATCATCCTTCAGCGTGTCGCTGCCTGTACATTGTGTTTGCTGTCAGTGTCTGAAAGCCAAAGTGTTGGAGACCCACTGTGTCAGAGCATTGCACATAGATCTACTGTGTATCGCTGCTGCCCTGGTTGTACCTAATACGTTGTACAACCGCGAATACGAGGTAAGACTGAACAAGGTGTTTGAGTACTTGTGTTGTACAGATTGTAGTACTCCTGTACATATGACGATACGAGGGCTTCGTGTGACGCATTGCACAACTCTGAGAGGCGGAGCTTGGGCCGATGCAACCACGAGCAGGTTGTAGATGCAACAACGTCGAAGGTGAAGCTGTAAATATTGTTCACCAATCTGGATTGTACATATAGTGTTGTACAAATATCAGCAAGCGGTAAGAGTGTACATTTTGTGTTTGCAGATATATAGAGATTGTACATATTCTATTGTTTTGTGCGTCCATTGCTCAGAGTGTACATATTGTCTATACCTGGCCAATCACCCAGTTATTGGCTAGAATGCCAAAGTTTTACAAATAAAGGAAAAGAGCAGAAATGGCACCGAAATGAGTGAGGAGTTGTTATTTCTTTGAAATCATACATCTGTCATGTTGGAATCCAGTTACACTCAGTGAAAAAGGTTTATTACTACAGTGCAAAATCAAATATTAGACCAGAGCTTTTCAACAGGGTTATACAGACACTCATTTTGGACCCTGAAAACGACAAAGCCAGTTAAATTCTGCTTCTCTTTCCTTCAAACTGGGAACTGAGCTTCTAAAATGTAATCGAGGCCGTTTTGAGTAAAAGATAAATCAGGAAGGATTGTCCACTAGTTCCAGAATAGACAAACATGTAACACTAAAATGCATTTATGTATCACAAAGTTATCAATCTATCGGTTCTACAAATACGATACCATTAAATACTGCAGCTGTAACAGTCATTTCACATTTATGAAAGTCATGCAGAGGTCATGTTGTTGAATTATCATTACATGGTCGAATGCAAATGACAAAAAGACGCTGATGATGATTAACAACCCAGTAGGAAAAAGACCCACATTAGAATGCTATAAAATTATTTTACTTAACTGACAAAATAGTAACAATTGGCGTCTTTCAGATATAGAATATTTTTTTTAAATAAATGGTTTTCCGGCTGAAAATTCTGTGGAATTGTTTGCATTAAAATACATAAAAGAGGAAGACTAACGAGTATGTCAGGAGGAGTAAACGTGTATTATTATCTTTTTGAATCTTTGATTAGTGTGAAATGTAATCTACAGGCAGGGAGAGTTCAGCAAACGTGTCCTCGTCTCTGTGATAACGTGGCCACTAGATGGCAACCAATCACAGCCGCTGCCCTCACTGCCTCTCTCTCTCTTGCTGAAAGTTGTTCCTTTCGAGCCATAATCCCCCAAAAAGAACACTTTAATGTGTATCAAGCAACCGGCCCACACTCGGCTCCATCAAAGCTTTTAGCGGCGCTGAGCTGATGTGTTAGGTGGGTGTGGCGGGCTCATCAGCCTGACATTTAAGTGCAGTAGTGCTCAGAGCAAAAGGGATTGGAGGATATGAGTAGATACAGATGACAAGCCCCCCTGCGAGGATGATTGCAGTGGAGTGACAAGAGGAGAGCAAACAACAGATAAAGGAAGGAGAAGGTGTCGGGAGGGGAGACATGAAAGGCAAACCAAAGAAAAGGAGCTTTGAGAAACAATAACTCAACACAATTACAGCTTTGATATTATGTTCATAAAAGGAAGGACCTGAAAATGGGTTTTCTGATCATATTCTAAACTAATGTCATTTTTATTTTTGTTGAAGTGTCTGAATGAGACTCTGGACCTAGTTTGCCCCCCAGGTTGCCCCCCAGGCGCCTCAACATCAGACGACTGTTCCTAAATGTTTAGGATGGGTTCAATGCAGAGGTCAACTTTCTTTGACATACGATCAAATAGTTCTAGTTTTTGGTCTTTTTTCTTCCTTAAAAATCAAAATGAATTAAAAACCAGACAGCACTATTCATGTCCTTTAATACCGGAAGTTTCCTTGAGCAATTACTGAATAACTGCTCTCTGGAAGTGTTGTGTTGTAGCACCACTCGACCTCTGACCTTTCTGCAAAGGGAGAGACATATAGATACAGATGAAATGGAAGGTGCTCTTCCATCATGACGGTGTTGCTCAATAGACAACACAAAGAAAAAGCTTCCACTCATGCAGATGTCATGTTTCCCCTCCGTCAATAAGAAGATGTAGAATTACTGCATCATGTTATTGCAGGATTAAAGCTCACACACATGATGCTTATTTTATACAAAAGTCAGATATTGCAACACATGATGATAGAAAATGAAATCACTTGACTAGTGCTAAAAACAATATTTCTGTGCCTTTATACTTCGTTTTGTCCCTCCCCATTTCCTGGGCAATAACTTATATTTCCAGTAGGTAACCAGATGAGAAATGATTTCCAATGTTGCTCGTTCATTTCTGAGCAAAGTGATTTTATGTAGTTCTATCAGAAAGCAGAGCCATCTGGTGGAAGGACGTCTCAGATGTTCTACATTTACTTACGGATGATGCATCTCCAGTCGTGCTGGCTACAAAATAAGTCGAGGTTAAAGACGGGTGCATAAAGAAGCGATGATACTGAATTATGGCTTTTAAATGTAGAACGCTCCCTTGTGGATCTGTATCTGTTCAACCTTCCTCTTCATCATAAAACTGAGCTCCCAAGACAAGCGACATACACACTCCTGACAGGGACGGAGATCCCACCACCTATGGCACTGGGTGCACACACACACACACACACACACACACACACACACGGACGCCCTGTGGCACTACAGCTAGACCTGCCACTCGGACGTTCAGCGAGTCAGACGGACAAATCTGCAACAGACGGCTCCTGACAAAGAGATTATCACCGTGACAGGAGAAGTGTGTGCAGCTGTGGGGGGGGGGCTTCTCTTTCACCGTGCCAGTGTTCAGAGTCAAAGTCAAACTTACTTCAGCAATAAGATACATACTAATTGTTCATGCGTGTGTGTGTGTGTGTGTGTGCTTATTGAATGAGAACATGGCCGTGAGGTGATGAAGGTTAGAATAAGGTGGAAGCAGTAATAAGTGTTGTGAGATGAGACATTTAAAACATGAGAGACGCAGTCAAACACTCATAAATCACAGCTGATATCAGTGGGTTTCAACCATCTACAAACAAATATAGAACTGTAGTTATTTCTTTTATCTAACGGGCATCTATTCTAATATTATAGTGGGACAAACAGAAACACTGCATTAGAAGAAAGAAAAAAACTCCAGTAAAAGAAATACAAGTAAAGAAATATGTGGAAATTTAGTCACACATTCACACATTTGAAAGGATATTAATTACATTAAGAACAGAAGAAAACAAAAATACAAGTTAATAGCAACAAAATGGAGGTTTCTATGGAAAACTAAAAAGTGATCAACTCCCTCGCAGGAGTCAGAATGTTAAAACGAACATAGACATTGTTCGCTCTTTATACGGCGTAATTTATTGGTGATCAAATTGCACACTGCGTATCGTGTATGACATTATTGTGTATGACATGCAGCGTGCGACACAGAGTGAATCGTTTTCCAGTCGGCGAAGGTGTTTTCAACAAAGCTGCCACGTTTGTGAGTCAATGTTTGTGGTCTGTTCCTCACAATGACATATTTTACACATAAGTAGGAACCATTTCATTCTAACCCTTATAATGTAATTGCAAAATTGTAAATCTAGAAAAACTGGCGAGTTCAGAATGATCTTCATTACAATAATCATTAATATTACAAAATATTTGAACCAATAATGTCACCAAGTTATTTTATAATTGCGTAAAGGTTCCAGGCTTTGTGAACAAAGCATACAATCTCACATTAACGGTGATATAATCATGTAATCCAAACACAAATACACTCACAAGTCAAAGGTGCCGGAGGAGGATAAGTGAAGCTCTGCAGAAAGTCAATTAATCTTTGCAGCGGCCCCCCTCCTCTCCACCCTGCTTAAAAGCTTCATTTACCTCCTATGGAGAGGAGATAGAAACACCATTAGTGAGATGATGGCAGGACCAGAGAGGGGAGAGGAGAATCTCACAGTTGGATGAGTTGAAACAGTATCGGCCCCCGTCTCCTCAAAAAGTGTGTGTGTGAAAAGGCGAGAGCATCTTCTGCATGGCTGAGCTCAATTAGGTTCCATCTTGATTATCAAAGGTAGTGGCGTGCAACTTTTAAGGCGGAAGTGTGCCTCGAATGCTGCGGACGGTAAAAGGTGGGCTGAACTGCAGAGTTAAGCAAGAGTTGAACAGATAACAGTGGCGACATGGCTGAGGGCTTTCCTGTCGCAGAGAGCAGTCCATTAGGGGATAAGACCCCAACCTGCATTTTCATATGTAAGCCTGTCTGTGTGTGTGCGTGTGTGTGTGTGTGTGTGTGTGTGTGTGTGGCATGGGACCCCAGCTGGATAAATGATATTCATGTGTGTTTACATGCACACGTTTGGGTGTGTGAAATGCCAGTGAGCATATAGGCTCTGCTTCACTGAGCTCGGCTGGCTACTGGAGCACAATTAGGGGTCTCTCTGTGTGAAAGAGGTCAAAACAGACCCACACACACACACACACACACACACACACACACACACACACAGCAGCACAAACACAAATAAGGAAGTGAGGCTGAATACTCAAAGACTCCGATAATCAAACAGTATGCAAATCGAGTTCCCTTTTCCATGCAGAGACAAAGAATCTGCTCATGAACAGGTTGGGATAAGGCACACGACACATGGCCGTGAAATGAATGTCACATAAACATATCACAGTATTGTTGCGTTCATTTCTTGACATTTAAAGTCAAGCCACCAGTTCACCAGAGAAGGTGCAGCAGGCTCTGTCCTCACGCCGCCCATCTTAATTACTGGAGGTCTATTCTCAGGGCAGCGGGGCTTTACTTGAAAGTAAGGTTGCTGCTAAAGGAAGGTCAAGTTAAACCGGTCGGCAGAGAATGGATCTCAATCCCCGGGGCTGAAGACACAAAGCGGCTAAGGCCCAGTCTCCATCTTCCTAATTACAAGGAGCCCCAAGTGTGGACCCTGAGGACAAAAACAATAACATGCTCAGACTTCTTTAGGGGACAACAGGCCGGGGCCGGCATCAGGTTCCTCAAGGTAATACGGCACCATGCTTGTCTCCCAGTGAATATCTCTACATGTCGTGTGTGTGTGTGTGTGTGTGTGTGTGTGTGTGTGCCTGTTTGCACTAGTCTGGTGTGTAAACAAATGTTTTGTCCCAGTTAACTTGGTCCCAGTCGGATCAAACCTATTTGGCTTTGGTCCGCTGATGCCGGTGTGCACGCGGTGATAGCCTATATATGGACATATTATGTGTGCGTTACATATGTGGCAGCCAGGGGACAGCATGCTGCTGCCGACTCTGGGCCTGCCTGCCTGGTGTGCCCCTTTCTGCACCAGTAGAGCTGGCGCTGCCTCCTGCCTCTGCCCAGCCGAGTCGCATGGCGCCAGCTGGGCGCTACCAGGAGAGGCCCTGCAGAGAGAGGACGCAGGTCAGCCGTGACAGAGGGATGCAGAGAGAGAGGGGAGTGGCGGGCTTTAGATCCAGAGCAAGGATCACAAAACGGGAAAGGAAAGGAAGGCTGCGGTGCAAGATAACCTGATGAAATCAAATATAGTGGAAATAATGAATAATGTTTATCATCAGATGATCCAGGTTCAAGCAAAACGTCTTCGACCAACCCGTTACCTTAATACTCATGTGTTAAGGTGCGGAGATTATGTAAGATTTTTTTTTTTCAAACATTAATTTAATTTAAAACCTGTTTCACACACTCATGCTTTCAACAGGATGGCTGCATGCATAACATAGTGTAAATAAAGAGTGTAAAAAGAGTAGACAGACAGACACATATTCAGATCTTGTGTTTTTACAATTGTTCTACTTGATCTTAGATCAGCCAACGCAAAACGTTCCACTAACTTAACTGCACATCTGTTAAAGTAACGTAGTCTGACTGATAAAATCACACTAAACATCCAATACAGCCACACTTATCACTGATCAGTTATTACATTTATATAAGAATATAATGTGGGGTAGAACATGAACCATGATGGCCTGTCACACATCCATTCATTTAAAATGACACATATTTGCATTCTGACATGTGAAACTATAATATCCTGTATGTCCCATGTCTTGTTGGCAGGTACAGTCTGGGGGAATTGATGATCCACCACTTTTTGGCTTCTAAACAGCCACAAAGACTTCGTCCAAAAGCCAAATGTGATTTTTCAAGTGTTGACTAATGAATTGAACAGAAAAACGGAGGGTAAAGAGATGAAATGAAATATCAAAGGAGGATGGAAAACGAAACACACTAGGAGTGTAGGCAACAAACTACAAACTAATGAGTTTAATACGGTGACAAACGCCAGCACCGCCTCTCTTACAATCTTAATCAGGGAGATTTGCATAGTACTAAATCAGGCCAAACCCAGCTGAGGTTCAGCATAACAGTAATGCATTCTGATGCCTTTCCATGCAGACCTGAGGAAGCTACCAGCACATTTCTGAATATTGAATAAAAGTGCCTCCCCCATGCTAGATAAAGAGGAAACACTTCTGACTGAGAAAGAAACTGACAACAAGGAAGTTAGTAAGTTATTTTGTGCACAATGTATAGATGTAACCCTACTGGTTTAAGGGTAACAGCAGAGACTTCCATCTCCACCAATCTCAGATCCCTACAGTATGTTGTCCTGTAGCTTAACTGTGCTTCAGCACCAGAATCAAAGGAGAAGTCATAAGAGCAAACACCCTCACCTCCTTTCCCCTTACTCCGACCCTCCCGTCCCAATACGAACACTCTCTCTGCACCCCACCCTAGCCCACGCCTCTCCTCCCCGCCCCTCCTCAGCGGCCTGGGTCTCTGGGTCTCTGGGTCTCTGGCTGGCCAGGCTGGCACAGCTGTGCCGGGAGCCGTGCTGTCACAGGCGGTTAGGGTGACAGCCACTCACACTTCATAATGTCCCTCTCACAGGTCACCGAGCGACAAGCTGGGTCACCTCGCTCCAGCAGGCAGCCCCAGGGGAAGCAGAGTAGCCCCCCCACCACCACCTCTCCATCAACCCCCCCCCAAACCCACCCTCCTATTGCCCAGGAAAATAGATTGACAGGAGGGGGCAGGTGGAGGGAAGAGGTGCTCCGTGGAGCTGGGCTAGGCTACAAGAAAGTCTCCTCGCTGAGAGACCTGGCCAGGGTCAGGACTAGGGTGGACATGCCACTGCTGCTTCCTCTGATACGGATGATGCTGCCAGCGTTTGTTAGATCCGCTACGAGCTGCTGACGGTAACTGTAGACCTCAGAGGAATAAGGATGTACTGCTGCCTCTGATACTGTAGGTCTTTAGGTAATGGAGTGGAATACAATGAAAACAGTTAAAGTTAATTACATTGAATGTAATGAAAAAAAGCTGCATTATTTATACGTGATCGTCATCTTTCTTAAAAATGGATTTGATTTTCTCGTTCTCCATATGGGTGAGGGGACGGTATGAACTTGGTAATGGCCATAGGAGAGCACCATATGCTGCTGATGTCTGCCACCCAACTGTCATTAATGTGCATTCCCTCTGCACACGGCCACATTGGGAATTCTGATAGCAATACAAGACCGGACAGACAACACGGAGATTTTACATTAATGGCCCCGCCCACGGCCCCTCTAATTGGCTTGCCATTTCCACCTAATGTGCACCTTTCACATCATCTCTATTAAAAGTGTCTATCTGAATATGTCACTCCAATTAAGCGACTGGCGTGACTCTTTTCATACATGTATGCAACTTTCAATGGAAGATACAGAAAGGTGTATTTGTTGTTGTGTGCATAACAACTGCACAGAAAAGCAGAGAACAACAACTGTATACGTGTTTTCCTTCTTCATGCACTAACAAACGACAAGTTAAGCATGTGAATGTTGGGGGCCAGATAAGCTAATTGGATGTAATGCCTGCAGTTGGCTTCAGCTGTGAGTGAGAGGCCTCATACCTAATTCCCGTTATTCAAACAGTCACACCCTGAGAGCGCTTAATTCACTGAAGGTGCGTATACACCCACTGAACAATGTGTAGCAATTAATTTCGCTCTCCCTCCCACATCTGGCGTTTCGGCGTGACCCTGCCTCTGCTGCGTCGCTCAGGCTCGGCGAGCCTCGGCAATTTCACACGTAAAGGACCCCAATGAAACGTGAAAAGAATATGTGGCATTGTTAAATTGCATTAAAGAGTTTAAAACAGTAGATACACGCACACCCAGCACCCCCCTTCCACTCCACGCTCCCAAGAAAACAAAGCAGTAAATGTGCTGAAATGCTCAGTGACGAGGCGTGACATAATGTAATCTGCACCGAGGGTGCGTTTTCACAAAGGGGAACATTTCATCCAATTATCACGATATACAACTCAGGAGAGTTGGACTGGATGCCACAGCAGGCATCGACATGTCCCAATAGATTTTAGAATATCAGAGTGAAGCAAAGGGTGAATCTGAGAACACAGAAAGTTTCACCACAAATGCAATTACTGCTAAAAATGATTAGTTACATAATTAATGCATTGAGCAAAGGAAAATGAAGCAACAATATTTCTCATCAATAGTCATTTAAGCAATTTTTAAATTAAATTAAATTAGACATTTTAACTTTTGGCAAATTTGATGATTTGCTCTGTTACTGTGTTTTATATGAACTGAAATTAAATATGTGCTCTGAGTTTGAATTAGGTTTGAAAATTGTGAATAAAGCAGTATTTTCTGCTTTGAAACTACGGCCAACTGTGAGTGAGTGTTTATTACATGTAGTGACAGTCTGACATTATCGTACTGCTGCGCACTACTTTTGTAAAACGTTAACAAGAATTGGGATAAAATAATGTCTAGACTTTACCAATGTTATTGGACCAAATTGATCAGATGCTGGTGATGAAATTAGTCCACTTGCAGGGTTTGTGACGCTCCAAATCAAGCATTTAGAGGCATCGCCCTCAATGCTTCCAGTCATACCGGACAGATAGAGTTTCTTGGCGAATCTTTTTCAGCTGCAGCGCCACTTAGGTGTGGGGTTCCTCAAGGCTCCATTTTGGGCCCTAACATCTTCATGATGTATACAGTATGTTGCCCTTAGGGTACATTTTTGAGAAACAACTAATTTTTATTTATTTAACATTTATTTGCATTTTATGCTTGTTCAGCACTTTGGTCAGCCGTGGTTGTTTTTAAATGTGCTTTAAAGTTTGACTTTTCTCTGAAGTGACTGAAAACTAAAGTAGACTTTTGTTTTAGCTTTTGTGAGGTTTCATGAGTAAGGAAAGGCATTCAACACAATGCTTTTGTGTCGGAAAACTTTGTTGTTTGCAAGAAAAAGTGCACCTTTAACTTGAATCAAACAAAAAGAAATCAGGAGTAATCAATGATTAGAATAACAGTTAAATGTAACTCTGAGTATTCAGTAGGTAACAGACAGCTCTTCAGTTGCTTTTGATAGTTACTTCTCTCTCTCTCTCTCTCTCTCTCTCTCTCTCTCTCTCTCTCTCTCTCTCTCTCTCTCTCTCTCTCTCTCTCTCTCTCTCTCTCTCTCTCTCTCTCTCTCTCTCTCTCTCTCTCTGCCACTGTGCCAGTCACCCTGCTCTAGGGCTCTGGAGATATTTCAAACATATCTGGGAAATCAATCTTACAGCAAACTGAAGGAAAACATCGAATGTCATTGAGCAATAAGTATGAAGCCTGTCAGAGGTAGAGCTGAGGGCCGGGCCCGCGGCGAGGCAGGCCTGCCAGTGTCCCAGTGAGAGGCCACACACACACACACACACACACACACACACACACACTGACAGAGAACATTAGAATGCTGTTTATTCTGTTATGGCATTTTGGACCACATTCACCTTCGACTATTTTTTTGTTGTTGTTTCTTTCCATAATTGATTAATTATACAATTAATTAATTAATTATACAAAAACAGAAATTAATAAAATGTTGTCAGGTTTAACTCGTTTTTTCTCAATTGACAAATTATTAGTCACAAAGCATTACTCTTCTCTAACTTCAAATTAGTTTTCTATGTCCAAAACTCAAGTCCTATTTAATGTACCGTTATAGAAGACAACCAGCTAATACTCACATGAGCAGCTGGACCTGTTTTTACTTTTGACATTTTTCTAAAAAATAGTTGATTTACTTTTGAAATGAATCAACAAATGTATTAATCAACAAACGTGAAGGCTTTGAATGAAATATGTATCTCCTTTGTGAAAATATGATCATATTGTTATCATGATAAAATGTGTGAGTAACATCCGTTTTATTTATTTCAGGTAAAGTTATAGATAAGTGATATTGACTATAAACATTACAGCCAGCCCTAACAGGAAACTGCCTTACGAAAGCTTTTTATGTCTAACAGAGGCTCTTTACGTCTAACAGGCTCTTTACGTCTAACAGAGGCTCTTTACGTCTAACAGGCTCTTTACGTCTAACAGAGGCTCTTTACGTCTAACAGAGGCCCTTTACATCTAACAGGCTCTTTACGTCTAACAGGCTTTTTACATTTAAGGCTCTTTACATCTAACAGGCTCTTTACGTCTAACAGGCTCTTTACATTTAAGGCTCTTTACATCTAACAAAGCCTCTTTACGTCTAAGCCTCTTTACGTCTAACAGGCTCTTTACATTTAAGGCTCTTTACGTCTAACAGAGGCTCTTTACGTCTAACAGAGGCTCTTTACGTCTAAGGCTCTTTACATCTAACAGGCTCTTTACATTTAAGGCTCTTTACGTCTAACAGAGGCTCTTTACGTCTAACAGGCTCTTTACGTCTAACAGAGGCTCTTTACGTCTAAGGCTTTTTACATCTAACAGGCTCTTTACATTTAAGGCTCTTTACGTCTAACAGAGGCTCTTTACGTCTAACAGGCTCTTTACATCTAACAGAGGCCCTTTACATCTAACAGGCTCTTTACATTTAAGGCTCTTTACGTCTGAGGCTCTTTACGTCTAAACAGAGGCTCTTTACGTCTAACAGGCTCTTTACGTCTAACAGAGGCTCTTTACGTCTAACAGAGGCCCTTTACATCTAACAGGCTCTTTACGTCTAACAGGCTCTTTACATTTAAGGCTCTTTACATCTAACAGGCTCTTTACGTCTAACAGGCTCTTTACATTTAAGGCTCTTTACATCTAACAAAGCCTCTTTACGTCTAAGCCTCTTTACGTCTAACAGGCTCTTTACATTTAAGGCTCTTTACGTCTAACAGAGGCTCTTTACGTCTAAGGCTCTTTACGTCTAAGGCTCTTTACATCTAACAGGCTCTTTACATTTAAGGCTCTTTACGTCTAACAGGCTCTTTACGTCTAACAGAGGCTCTTTACGTCTAAGGCTTTTTACATCTAACAGGCTCTTTACATTTAAGGCTCTTTACGTCTAACAGAGGCTCTTTACGTCTAACAGGCTCTTTACGTCTAACAGAGGCTCTTTACGTCTAACAGGCTCTTTACGTCTAACAGAGGCCCTTTACATCTAACAGAGGCTCTTTACGTCTAAGGCTCTTTACATCTAACAGGCTCTTTACATTTAAGGCTCTTTACGTCTAACAGAGGCCCTTTACATCTAACAGGCTCTTCACGTCTAACAGAGGCTCTTTACGTCTAAGGCTCTTTACATCTAACAGGCTCTTTACATTTAAGGCTCTTTACGTCTAACAGGCTCTTTACGTCTAACAAAAGCTCTTTACGTCTAACAGGCTCTTTACGTCTAACAGGCTCTTTACGTCTGAGGCTCTTTACGTCTAAGGCTCTTTACGTCTAAGGCTCTTTACGTCTAACAGGCTCTTTACGTCTAAGGCTCTTTACGTCTAACAGGCTCTTTACGTCTAAGGCTCTTTACGTCTAAGGCTCTTTACGTCTAACAGGCTCTTTACGTCTGAGGCTCTTTACGTCTAACAGGGTCTTTACGTCTAACAGGCTCTTTACGTCTGAGGCTCTTTACGTCTAAGGCTCTTTACGTCTAACAGGCTCTTTACGTCTGAGGCTCTTTACGTCTAAGGCTCTTTACGTCTAACAGGCTCTTTACGTCTGAGGCTCTTTACGTCTAAGGCTCTTTACATCTGACAGGCTCTTTACGTTTAAGGCTCTTTACGTCCAACAGGCTCTTTACGTCTAACAGGCTCTTTACGTCTGAGGCTCTTTACGTCTAAGGCTCTTTACGTCTAACAGGCTCTTTACGTCTAAGGCTCTTTACGTCTACCAGGCTCTTTACGTCTAACAGAGGCTCTTTACGTCTAAGGCTCTTTACGTCTAACAGGCTCTTTACGTCTGAGGCTCTTTACGTCTAAGGCTCCTTATGTCTAACAGGCTCTTTCCGTCCAACAGGCTCTTTACGTCTGAGGCTCTTTACGTCTAACAGGCTCTTTACGTCTGAGGCTCTTTACGTCTAACAGGGTCTTTACGTCTAACAGGCTCTTTACGTCTGAGGCTCTTTACGTCTAAGGCTCTTTACGTCTAACAGGCTCTTTACGTCTGAGGCTCTTTACGTCTAAGGCTCTTTACGTCTAACAGGCTCTTTACCTCTGTTAGATGTAAAGGGCCTCTGTTAGATGTAAAGAGCCTTAAATGTAAAGAGCCTGTTAGATGTAAAGAGCCTTAAATGTAAAGAGCCTCTGTTAGACGTAAAGAGCCTGTTAGATGTAAAGGGCCTCTGTTAGACGTAAAGAGCCTTAAATGTAAAGAGCCTGTTAGATGTAAAGAGCCTTAAATGTAAAGAGCCTGTTAGATGTAAAGAGCCTTAAATGTAAAGAGCCTCTGTTAGACGTAAAGAGCCTCTGTTAGACGTAAAGAGCTTTCGTAAGGCAGTTTCCTAACAGGCTCTTTACGTCTAAGGCTCTTTACGTCTAACAGAAGCTCTTTACGTCTAAGGCTCTTTACGTCTAACAGAGGCTATTTACGTCTAACAGAAGCTCTTTACGTCTAAGGCTCTTTACGTCTAACAGAGGCTATTTACGTCTAACAGAAGCTCTTTACGTCTAACAGAGGCTCTTTACGATTAAGGCTCTTTACGTCTAACAGAGGCTCTTTACGATTAAGGCTCTTTACGTCTAACAGAGGCTCTTTACGATTAAGGCTCTTTACGTCTAAGAGAGGCTCTTTACGTCTAACAGAGGCTCTTTACATCTGAGGCTCTTTACGTCTAACAGAGGCTCTTTACATCTGAGGCTCTTTACGTCTAACAGAGGCTCTTTACGTCTAACAGAGGCTCTTTACATCTGAGGCTCTTTACGTCTAACAGAGGCTCTTTACGTCTAACAGAGGCTCTTTACGATTAAGGCTCTTTACGTCTAACAGAGGCTCTTTACGTCTAACAGGCTCTTTACGTCTAACAGAGGCTCTCGGGCAGTTACATGAAACATGAGAGGCAGATGGATTTCAGGAGGCAGGAGGGGAGAAGGGCAGGAGGAAGGGAGAGATCAGGCCCAGACAGACAAGTGAAAGGAAGCAGAAGTTGATGAAACAAGATGTCACCATTGATGGGTCATTACACCCAAGTAAGCATGGGACACTACCCGAGCCCGCACTCACCCCCCCCCCCTCTCTTTTCTCTCTCTCTCTCTCTCTCTCTCTTTCTCTCTCTCTCTCTCTCTCTCTCTCTCTCTCTCTCTCTCTCTCTCTCTCTCTCTGACAAGGAACTAATATGGTATGGCCTTAGTGTGTTACTCACTGTGATTTTTAAGGCTTGGCGGCAATTACCCTCACGGTACGACAGATCACAGTCGAGTGGTGCAGCACCCCTAATTGGCCTCTTATACCCCCATACACATGTGTTTACATCTCCAGGTCAATTGAATTAGGTCTTATAATGAGCCCGGGTGCTGAATATCTAACGCAGCACATCGAGGCAGAAACTGGCACAAATCAGGTGAATCCAGTTAAGACTCTTTACACTTTACAGCACATGCATCCAGTATGTGTCTCCCGTCCTGTTGCTCATTATCAAGCCTGCTCGAAGATCACGGCAACGCTGTCGATGATGCCACATCAACGGGTTGAGGATATGAGATCAAAAAGCGACACTAATCTACGAATCCCTTAATAATAAAGCTCAGCCATTATTTGTGTTAAAGCTTACTCATTATTTGACGACTACACACACAATGTCCGTATCACGCAGCCACTGACCACATCCCGAAGACGAGCACGTTAGGGTGCAGACGTTCATATATGGAGGAACTTTTCACGCTCTTATTTATTTTAAAAGGGGGGGAAGTCTGGATTTGAGTGTGTGAGTGATGAATTAGTCATCTGCCAGTGATTTAGGGCGGTAAATGTTTGTGTCGATGGATGAGAGCTGTGGTGATGTGAATACGATGGAGGGGGATACAGATTTGTTGGTCCTGAGGCTGTTCAGTGGCAGAGAACATAGTGGTCGTTGTTTAGATATCAGCCCTGGAACAATACAGCCGAGCCACTCGACTGTTAAATGTAAAGTTGTACGTGTGTTCGCTGTCCTGCATTAGTAATGGACAGAATGTTAAAATGAAAAGGACTCCCCACTGACGAGCTTCAGAAATGCATAGGTTCATTCATTCTTTAAATTTTCCCACGTTATATACGTTATAAGCCAACAAGCATCACTTTGACTCAGAAAATAAAGCCATAATTGCATGCAACCCGACCCGAAACGCTCTAACCCGGCTCTTCACCATCGCCATCAATCAAATGAGAAGCACCATCTAATGTAGTCAGTGTGGGATGAGAGTTTCAGGTTGGGGAGCAGCCCAGAGGGATCTCATCATCCTCCATGTGTGCATTTAGACTAGTGAGTGGAACTAAAACCTGGCCGTGAAACCAACACGCCGTGGCTCCACTGGGACACACATAAGTGACAATAACAACCAAATTACCCACACACACACACACACACAGGCAGCCGATATCGGTGAGCTCAGTCAGTGGCCCCGGGTCCAATCCGGTCCACTGGTTCGAGGACTACAATGAGCCCTCATGCAGCCGGGATTCTGTACTGTGAAATTACAGCGGGGTGTCAAAGTGGAAGAACCAAGTAAGCATGAGGTCGAAAAACGGCATCACGCTCCCTCGCCTGCCTCGTCACCATGCCTCAACACTGTCAAACTCAATAAAGAAGGAAAGTGTCCACGATCAGAAAGTCTCCGTTGTGACTAATGTGCCATCTTTGCCTGGAGCTTGTTGAATATACGGAATATAGTCGAATTATCGAGCCTCGCAGCCGACAGAAAAGAGAATAATGAAACTTATTTTCTCACTTTTCTAAGCATTTCCAGTTAGCTTTTTAAGTTCCACATTCATGTCTTTCTTTGCTTTAATAATTTGTGTCACTTCTAAATTGATTTTGCCAAAATCACAACTGAGGAGCACCTCCTAGCAGGTTTCTCTCTGTTCATCTGCGATCCTTCTTTGACCCCTCGACTATGCTGCCGCCTTCATGCTGGCAGCTCTAATAGCATCCCATCCACAGAGATTTGACATACACTGCTTGATCCACACACACACACACTGAGACTTTGTTGAAACACAGAGGTCATAGAACAATCACATTTCCACCACCAAAGGAACTTTGTTTCTTGCTGGAAGAAAAACACGACACACTGTGAGCAACAAACCCAACCGAACCTCTCCCTGTTACCTTAACCTTTGGGGCCTTCGCTGTCTTGGTGGCATCTGAAGGTGGAGACTCCAATTTTAGTATCCATGACCACACACACACACACTCACACTCACACAGCGGCTGAAACGGTAAACATAAGGATGGCAGAGAGCTGGTCTACAGCACTCACACCACACCAGGCCTAGTTATACTCTGCCTGTTTGAGGTACAATGATTACTGATATTACACACACACACACACACACACACACACTACACCTTCACTGCAGGGTATGTGTAAACTCACCATGCAGAAGCAGGTCGCTGCATTAAACACAAGCATATGCTAGCAAGGAGTCTTGCTATGATCTTGCACACAGCCCTCCACTAGACTGGGCTTCAGTACGCTACACTTGTCTGTATTCCACTGCATTACATTGGGCAGAGCGCTGCTAATGGTAGCTGATGCACTGCCACAGTGTTATCCAATGCAGGGCCTTGCTAGCAGGATGCTAGGCTAGGCTAAAGCAAATCAAGGCCTCCTGCAGTCATTGGTGTGAGAGCCCATTTTCACAGTTCACACCCGGCCTGCTAATGGCTGATCATTCATTCACGCTCGCTGTTGATTGTGCAGGCAGGGAGTTGGCCAATCACACGGTTCTCTAATGTAGCGTACATAGTGAGGATAATCGGTGAGAGCAATAAGCATGCTAATGTTCTGTTGGCCATGAAAACGGAGGTCTGGTCATATTTTAGAGGATCATGACTGAGTTGTGGGAGCTGTGGGTCAGGATGGTAATTAGATATTAAGATTTGTTTAAGATAAAAAACCTTTAAACGTTAAATGAGTGAAATCGAACCACAGAATTGGACAGCGTGTCTTATCATGTCCATGCACATTTTAATGATTCTATCTATAAGTTTTACCGCAAAAGATTGTACACCATTTTTGGAATTGACAGCATTGAAGTTAAATATATTTATTCCACACATGAACCCAGATGGATGCAGACCAGTTTATACCTTTTCAAACTTCATCTTTCCTATAATGGTCTGTCAAAACACACAGTAGATACTGTGAAAACAGTACAATATACATCGCGCTGCCATGGATTTTCACGACACCATTAACCCCAAATAATCATTATCCTGATATCAATGAAAAATAATAAAGTCATGTTATCCAGCGTGGTTGTAGTATCAATGATGAACATATATTTTAAGCACATTCTGAAAACTGAAAAAGGGTGGGGAGGTGGATGAACGAATAAACACAGGACTTTCATCCAGGACACCGCTGTTCGTGTCTTATACAAAACTGAGAGTACATTTTGACATTTTGTCACATCAGTCGTGAGTCACAAGTGCATTCATGTTGATAGTCACATGACTCATCTGTTGCTGATCTGTCGTATCAGGGAACGTCAAGCGCCTTCTTTCTTTTGAATCTGATTTCCGGTGAGTTCTTTATTCAGTGAAGTCAATGTCAACCAACCCACCTAGATTCCTGTGAAGGCAGAGGTTTATTCTGAAAAAGACGAGTGTAAAAGTGAGCTATATATAGAGAGAGACGCTGCATTATTTGGAGCGAGAACGTGTCGGAAATCCACTAATGTTCTGTAACGTGTGGTTAGATCCAAATAAAGCCAGAAGGATTACATCCACACGTTAACGCTTATTGCACATTGGATGAATAAATGAAAGGAACTTTTCCAACGCCGAGCCAGGATAGATGCTTCAGCTGAAGCCAGTTTCTGCACTAAATCTCATTACGTTTCACACTTTTCAACTCTGTTCACAACAGATTGGGATTGGTGATGCAATTCCTGAGTGAACTTAACGGACAGACTGAGGGCAGAGAATATTCATGTTTTCATTTTAAAGATGATGAGTACAACTTTTACTCAATTATCAGGGCCTCAAACAAATATTTCACATCATGCCATAAAGACACACAACAACTAATTAATTTGATTAAAGCCAATGTCGGGGTGCCCTTACGTGGAATGTAATTTACTCTCTTACAAATATGTATTTTTATTGACCTGTCAAATATCTTTATTCCAATGCAGTTATTTATTATAAAAACTACATATAATTAGTAAACACCCTTCTGAAGGGTTTTCCTATCTGACATTCAAGCTAATCTTTGACCTGATTGTGTGAGTAATTAGTGAACAGGGGGCAGGGGAACGGAGAAAAAGTAAAACCCCTTTACATATTAAGGCAGCCTGCCTCGGGCACTATGGGGCTGTTAACAGTAAAAGCACATTTCATTCCCTATAATTAACGTCAGGATATGCAGAGAAATACTGCACACGTTCTCCACAGTCCCCTCACATCCGATGTGTTTAGATTGTAATTGACATTAAGCCTGTATCTATTTAGCGTGTTCTGTGTCAGTAAAGAGCTGTGAGGCGTGCTGATGTGAAACATGTTGCATCTGCCTCCCTCACAGGTTTTTCACAGTGCATTAGGAGAACCTTGTAGAGTCAGTCCTTGAGATCACACCGCGTTTTCTGTGCGACTTCACATCCTTACCCTGTGGATGAGCTCCGCTCTGCTGTCCATCTGGATTCCCCAGCTCAACCCACAAAGTCCAGTTCTGCCAAACATGACAAACTTCCTCGACTAGATCGGATTACTGTACGAGAGTGAGCGTGCAGCCGCGGCCTCACACTGAAATGCTCTCCGGGCTAAAAAGAGAGTGATAGAGTTAGTGCCAAGGAAGCATAATTAATGTTGTTAATTGGGTCTTTCCTTACAGTGGCCACTGATAGTCCACTCGTAGCCGGCCCCGGGGGCCACTGCCATGCACTGTTAAGAACGTGCGTCCGGTGCTTGTCTCATCTCATAGCGTTGCCGGCCTTCCCGAGCAGCAACGTGTCTCAGGCAACACTCAGCTGTAACTGTGGTCCGAGGGAAGGTCCACGCTCAAACGTCATCAAGCTGCAGAGCAAAACCTCCTCACTGCTGTAGGACTAAACCTGTTTTCATGCTTCCCCGGGCTCATCGTGTTTAAGACTTCCACTCATATAACAAGCCCCCTCTGTGACCCTTCTGATTCTACGAGAAGGACTTGACCTCCTGAACCCGATGACCCCAAAGGTCTTACTTACAAGCACTCTCTCCTCCCTCTGACCCTTCGTGACATCGTGGGGCAACTAGGTGTAAATCTGTTGCTCTTCGGACCCCCGCCACAGTCAGGTGGGACACACAAGCTTGTTTAGCAGGGGAAAGTATTGTTGATTCACTCGATGTTTCATAAGGTTTTTACCTCTATAGTACTAGAAATATGAAAAAAATAAACATAATATTAAAAAGCACCCTGCTTGTCTCGTGGAGAAGCATAATTGTAATATGTGGTTTGATTTGAGCTGTAGAAATCATCATCCAATAACAGCAATAATCCCCAAAAAGTGTTTCATAAAAGAGTTGTAGAATAAATGACAATGAACGGCCCAAACATGCTACGTCTCGCTGAAAGCATCACATTTTAAGCTTCCTCATTTGGATTTATATTTACTGGGAAAGACTCGATCTAATGTAAATCAACAGGTTTTTAAAAAAGCAAATTAGTTTTAGTCTGAAGAAAAATATTTGAGTTAACTTTATAGCTTCTGATCTCCTGTTTTTCTGACAACATCCCACCAGCAGGGGTCAGTAGTGCACTTCTATCAGGGCTCCTTCTCACCAGCTGACTACACTTCCTCTCACAAACCAACTGCATAAAGCTCTCACACAGACTCTTAAATATATAAAAAATATATTTCCAACATACTGTAATTGTCTGTTTTCTATATAGTGGTATATAATGATACTAAATATCCAGCAAAATGACTTGGAACAAGATAAGCAAAACACATATTATTAAAGATAATTATTTTCATGCTCACAGCTCATATTAAAAATGTGGATGAGGGTCAGTAATTCGCTCTCATTTTTAAATAATAATGAACTTAGCTTCGAGGAGGATGAGATGTCGTGGATGCACAAAGGTAGAGACAGACATTACCTTGTAATTGTTCAATTTAATCAGCATTTATAATGTCCACCTCAGTGGATTCACATGATGCCGCGTTTGCATTGAGTCGCTATTTAAAAAAAAACAATGAAGAGGTAAGGGGACGCAGATTTTAAAACAATCACGTCATTTGCATAAATCAGTGTGCTGATATGTTCCTTCCGTTGTCGTCGCCGTTGATGGGGCGGCAACTTAGTGTGCAACATGGGGAGAGACTGACACACTTTCTCTGTGTTTCACCCTCAGGCAGAAAGCTAATTAAGGAGGGACTCTGGTTTTATTTACTGTCAGCTTCTGGCCCCTGGGTGTGTGTGTGTGTGTGTGTGTGTGTGTGTGTGTGTGGGACTGATTTTGCCCTATCTGAGACCATTCTCAGTCACACCAGTTTAGTTGGGCCTTGCCATTTTGCCCACATTCAGCCAGCGGCACCGATAGCAGCGATGCTGACCGTCATCCTTCAGCCGAAGCCTCTAGAAGGGTTTCTCCATGCAGGGAGGTGTTGGGCACGGCAGCCAACGCTGCGGGGAGAAATGCAATTACTATGCCCTCTATATGATACAGATATATCACAGATATATCACCTTCGCTGTGAATCCGACTGAGGCATTGCAGTAGAAATGGGTAATCTAAAGACATCATTACATCATCTGTTAATCATAATTCAATGAATATACAGTAGGCATGCTTTTACTAAATATTTGAATAATCTACTAAATAATCCAGCTGCTTTTGCGACAACCTGCATTGGTTTTGATTATGAAACAAGCAAAGATGTGCTCTCCTTTGTCTGCATCGCATCATTAATCATTCATATTTTATCATATTTAGAAACACTTGTGAGTCTAATAGGGTTTGAAGTCAGTCTGAAGCACTTCATTATCACCAGTGGAAATATTTCTAGAATATTCAGATTCAACCATAATTCAGACTTCTTGAACGGTCAGTTACTGATGTAAATTAGATGGTTTTTAAAGCACATGATCACAGATATAAAGAGCAGATTATTTTTCAACATGTAACATATTTTTTAGATTTGGATTTTTGTTATAATATGAGTTTGGTGGAAGAAGTTCATTTTTTTTATCTGATGAAGGTTATTCTCACCTTAAATCTCAGATTAAGACGAGTGTATGTAATCATTATTTTGCCAACCATAGTTCAAATGCAAACGATATAAATATAATTGAAAAGTCATAGATGTTGGATTTTTGAGCGAGGAAAAAGGATTTTTGTGTTTTTTGAATTAGATGATTGCGTTGTGGGGATCTTTAAGCAGGTGGACAGTATCGCTTTGCCACATATTCTTCGTGTTGTCTCCACATCTTCCATCCAAACTAAATCTGATACACATTAGAAGACCTTCTGTCTGCTGTATCCTGGAATATTAAACCACACTTAAATACAGTGCACTCCTACCAAACGCCCACTGTCTGTGTTGACTGGATGGTCATTTGCCGTTAAGCTGATGGTGCCGTCCTCCCAACATCCGCTGATGTTGATCAAACAGAACCTGCAGACCCCCACCGGCACCAAGCTGATTCAAACAGCACCCAGCAGGACTCTTTACAGGGTTCCACTGCAGCTCCATTTGTTGGTGACAGCGCTGCTGAAGAGGTGACACACCACAGTGACAGGGGCAGCCCCCCCCCCCCCTCCACCACCATCCACTCACCCAGCGGTGGTGCCCCAGTGAGCCCTGTACCTCGGCCATGTCCGTCAATAAACCGCAGGCGGCCCCACACACACACACACACACACACACACACATCGACATCCTGGAACCGTAGCGGGGAACAACAGGACGGAGGGCAGAGTGAGAGGAAGTGATAGATGGATGGATGGAGAGTGTTTGAGTGGTGTCTGAGCGGCGAGCGCAGCCAGGAGAACTCTCATTATGTGCTGTTTGGTCCGACAGCGACGGTGCTGTGGCTGTTAGGGAGCCGATGACCCCGGCGACCCAGAAAGCAAGGCGTGGCCCACACAGCTGTGGTCACCGTGGTGATCTCACACAGTGTAATTAATGTGCACAATCAGAGGTGTCTGCATGTGTGTGTGTGTGTGTGTGTGTGTCCGCGCGTGTGCGTGAACAACGCGTGCAGGGGTTTGCCTGCTTATTACAACCAAACAGTGAGTTACAATCTGACAACAGAGAGCTCTGGGTAATTTCCCATCATGCCTCATCAGGAACAGCGGGGGGCCAAGAGCCTCACCACATCAGCTCACACTCGGACCTGGGTAGAAAATTACCATCATTAAACAGCGATGAACGAGGGAGCCAAAAAAGAGAGAGCCTGATAGACAATGGGACGGTCGACAGCAGCAGAATAGACAGCAGACGAGAGATGAGATGAGATCGGCACAGTCGGACCACAGCAAATACCAAAATCATGGTGCCGTATTGATCAAGAAAAACATGGAGGCTCTGAGGTCCACAAAGGACAAATCTATGATACAATTCCACTTTGACAATCAGAGCTTAGCCGGTTTTTGTTGTCTCTCTTTTCTGCGTCGGTCTCTCTCTGCCTCTCATTAGCGAGTGGCGTGATTGCATTGGATTGAACGGTGACTCTGTATCGATCCGGTCAGCCCTCTGAGGACTAATGTAATCAGGGCTCTTTGCTGGCGAGAGGGTGAGACTATAGCAGTGAGACAGGTGGGAGAGTCGGCTCCCTTATAAGATGGATTTACAGTTTAGAAGAAGTCCAAGAAGAACTTTTACTTGAGACCAATAATTGATTTAACTGCATTCATTTGTATTGTTTTACCTTTTCTGTAGCACATGCAATGCACATTATTATTATTATTATTATTACTAAGAGAGAGTGAGACAGAATAGTACAGATTATTCTGAGTAATATTGGATTATATTTATCGATGCACAATTATCAGAATTTTCTCAGTAATTAGCTTTAAAATAAATGTGGTGTGTCTTGAGTCGAATTATAAGGTAGCATAACATGTAAATACTGAAGTTCAGTACATTTCTTATTTCTTATTTGACTTATCCTTCTTGTTGTCGGGAGGTCACACGGAGTGAAAGCACTGCTTGAAGCTAACAGAGGAAGTCTCTTGCTTGTCAAACTTCTTTGTTTCAAAACTGAAAACACACGATACGATAAAAGCTGAATCTATGAGGTCTCAATGTCACACGTATTTGAATAGAATCTATGAGGAGGTAATAACATAGAGGTTTGCTACTAATAGACATTCTTGGAGGGACACAGTGTCTCCCGTCTAGTCCTGCAGCTCCGTCTGGACGTCTTCTGAACTCCTTCTGTCTCCTTTCTCAGCCCGATGCTGAGCGTTTCCCTCCCATCCTCTGCCATTACCTTCAGTGTCCCTGCACATATGTCTGCAGCTCCCTGCTCCCCACCCCGACTCCTGTTTCCCTCCCTTTCTGATCCCACGGCGCCTTTTATTTTCTCTTCTGTCTCTCCCACTTCTACACTCCTCTAGTGAGAACAGGAAAAATAGCATCACTTGATCACCTGACTGAGTGTTCACCTGACTGCTCTGCTGGCTGGAGATGAGAGGGAAGGAAGAGGTTGAAAAAAACAAATGAGATGGAAAATAAACAGAGAGAGAGAGAGAGAGAGAGAGAGAGAGAGAGAGAGAGAGAGAGACCCAGGAGGGGAGTTGGACATATGCAGACTAGAATTTATGTTTTGTCATATTTTTGCCCAGCACCCCCCACCTTTCTTTAACACATATTCTATGTTTACACACACACACACACACACACACACACACCACACACACACACACACAGGCCTGTAAAGGCCTACACAGATGCGCTCTTGGTGAGGAGGAGAGAGAGTCTTTGCATGGATGACCCAGTTGGGCTTGTGCCAGTTCTGGAGGAGCCTGGAGCCAAAGTGTAAACCTGGAGACACACACACACACACACACACACACACACACACACACACACACACACACACACACACACACACACCATCTGGTCCCGTGCCTTTTAATAACTGAAACAAGGCACAAGATGTAGGCAGCATGGTGCATGGTTTCCCATCAGCCTGGCAGTGAGGGAGCAGTAAGTAACAATAGCAACAATCGCCGTGAGAACAGGAAATACACAAAGCATTACAGGTGGAGATGGAAACACGAGATACGGCCTTTGTTTGCAGGGAATTGGAATATTTGTTGAAGGAGCGTATCATTCTTTTATGGGTCTCAACACACAGGATGTTCAAAAAGATGCACCTTTCTTGCCATACATAAATTCTTCCCTTCTTTTCGCCCGCTGCCTCTCCCGTTCTTCCTCCCTCTTCCTCCCCTGCTGCGTACAGGAGTCAGGCTGACTTTTGATCCTGACATCTGCGTCTTGCAGGAATGTCTGTGTGCTCTCGCTGCCCTCTGATGTAGCTCCAGGAACTAATGGAATGTGAAAGAGACAGACGGGCTTCTCGTCTGAAAAACACTGCCCTCTCTCCGTACACATGTGTATATATATATATGTGTGTGTGTGTGTGTGTGTGTGTGTGAATTGCAACCACACGTATCTAGTGCTTCAATCCAGCCATTTTCCACAGCATCCCCCCCAAAAAACACGATGAGATGAAATGCCAGTAGAGAAAAGCAAAACAAGTTGAACCACCTCAATATGTGATTTCTGCACACGGCAATATGGAGCATGGTTTCAGATCGTCTAACCTTTGAGCTGCAGCGTACGGGTTAATCCCACAACTCTTTCACTTTCTCTCCCTCTCTCCCGATTCTGCAAGAGAGTCTGAAGGTCTAAAAGGGTGTTTACAATTCACTAATCTGACTTCAAAACCAGCTTAACTCTGGGAGACATCAAAGGTGCGCGCGTGATGGCCCCACTGATCCCAGTTAGGGGGGGATGTATGATAGACTGGAAACACAGTGAGGGGGGGGGACGAGAGGAAACTAGATATTTCTGAGATCTTGTGATGACTTGTCTCACTTGATCCCAAAAAACAACTGTTCCAGACTTATGATAAGGCTTAGAAATTATGAGTATACCCCGAACACACAATGCGAACGGGTTGGCTCCGGATCAATTGTTTCAATGTAATAATCAATAGAGCCACGAACAAGGTCGGTAATCTTTGTGACACACATCGCTGGGTCGACGTCTAAATGGTTCATACCTCCATAACGGATGCATTCATCTGGCCTCATCAAAGCCACTCATGATAAAAATAAAGAAAACGGGGGGCCGTTAATAGATCTGCTTTTCATAAACATATTCATTAAGAATCGGAAGCTGGATTTTCAAATACTGTTCCAGGAGGTGGACATGGAAGTCTTTGTCCTGGTGAGGCTGACTAATGATGAAGAGCTCATTTAGATGATACTTACATGAATATCTGCATAGGAGAAAATGCAGGCGAGGTAAAATTAGCCAGTAATAAATGAACATTGTGGAAATACATCTGGCATTAATTGTCATCCAAAGGTCACGGTTCATTAAATTACCATTAAAGGGTTTGACAAAATATATTTGGTGCTCACTGAGGTATGCCGGCTTTGTGAAGTTAAATATATAAATAACTGTAATAACTATAGCTGTGTTTCTGAGACCTATTAATATCAGATGGAGAGGAGACACCGATTCGGCGGGGACGTTATCAAGGGATTTTGCACTATTAACAGATGTATTTTTCCTCCTCCTTGAACACATAGAAATAAAGCAAATTATAATAAATTGTCAAGTAATGAATAGTCGGGCCAAAAAACGGGGACAGCACGATCTGATGGAGATGAGCTGATTGCATTCATATTAGTTATTCTGTACGTGTGCCGAATGCATCTCAATGAAAAGTTCCTTTGTGATTTCAGAGTTTGTCCCACATTTGTATTGAGCGATCAGGGACGGACATGTGAGACGGCCCCGAGCAAACATCTGCTCGCACAAGTACACACATGTAAAAACATACACGGGCTGACATGCATGCGGACCCACGCTGGACCGCCGAGCCCCACGCTTAGTCAGGAAACAAGAACGCAAAAGAGATTGCACAGTAGCAGCACATTTGATTAAGACTAAGAGGAAAAGAAGGAGAGAGGAAGTGTGTGTGCGTGTGTGTGTGTGTGTGTGTGTGTGTTAGACAGAGGCAGAGCAACACAAGACAGAGAGACTCGGGTGGACAGACACTGATTCCCCCAGGTGCATGTTGGGTAACTCTTCAATAATATGGAGTGACAAGGAACAGAAGGAGCCGATTTCTCCTCATGTCATATCCTCTTTCTCTTCTCGCTTCCTGCTTCTTGTCAACAGGACTTTAAACTGGTGTTTGTTAAATTGGATGTCAGGGTCAACAGAGGACTTTGTTACACGAATGCTTGTCGGTCTGCGTGCGTAAATGTGTGTGTGTGTGTGTGTGTGTGTGTGTGTGTGTGCAATGCCGTCGTTTAAATGTGATAACATGTTGTCTCTTGGTATTAGAGTTTATGGGTCAGAGAATAAAGTGCAGCTGGAATACCAGAACTTGAGAAATTCCAAATACAGACTTGAATGTGCATTTTTTTTTTTTTTTTTTTTTTTTACAATTCCACAACACATTCGATATGAACACAAAAGCCTCCACGACACAGATCCGCTGCCGAATCCTCGCTGTGTCGGACGGCAAAGTCCCCGGAGCCTCGGCCGTGCAGCAGGTCTACCCTGGCTTTCCAGGAAGACGAGCCCCTGGACATCTCTGCTAATCACTCATCCCTAAACAAGCACTTTCTAAATGACCTTAGAGAGAACCAAACAAGAGACAGACCAAACCGCAGCCAAACACGGCCCCCCAGGCCTCAAACCAATTTAAATCCCAATTAGTTTATCATACACTCTGTAGAGGTAAGTGTGTGTCCGTGTGTGTCCGTGTGTGTGTGTGTGTGTGGATTGTCAGACAACCAGCTCTTCTGTGTAAACAACAAAGGTCATTCCCTGTCTGAGTCGCTGCATGTTATTGTTGCGATGAGTGTGTGTGATGTTGTTTTGACTGTGTTTGTTACAGTTGTAGAAGCAGCCGACCTTTGACTGTTCAAACGTAGAGGATCACATTATAGTCATTGTCAGAAGATTTAAAAAAGTATTCTTTATTTCATGCTACGGCAGGTCGAATTCTGACGATCAACTGTATGCTGGTTATAGAAACTAGAACTATTTCTAGGGTCAAAGGTCAGAGTGCATGTATTTATCGACTGCTGTAGCATTAGAGATAAATAGCTACACCATGATTTACATACTGTTCCCATATTAAAACATACATAAAGTACGTAAAAAAAAAAATCATATAGCAAAGGAAGATTTCTCATGTTTGTCTCAAGTTGTGTTTTCATTATGAAAGACGAATTTCCACATTTTACGCCGACAAAGTCTCAGATTGTTTATCATATTACCATGTGGTTGGTAACAGCTGCTTGAGGAAAAAAAAAAAATCCATCGGCCTATTAATGCCTTTTGATGCATAAACAAAAGCCCTCACATACGCTGACAAACATACGCCAGATGGCCACTCCCCCCCTTCACCTCTGACGTTGGGGTCCCCATGGCAACAGGTCAAAACAGGTCCCACCTGAACGGGGCATTTCTGGTTCACAGGTGAGCCCTCTCTTTCCCCTCTGCTTCTCCTTTTCTTTATAGTTTTGTCCCGCATCTCAAATGGGAGCAGGTCAGCATGTGCCGGGTTCCTTCTGCAGGCCAGATGGGATTCAGTGGAGATGATGTTCGGTGGATGACCCACCCGATTTAACCACAACGCAGCAGAGATGCCTTTTTCCTGTCCTCTTAATGACCAACAGAGAGGAGCTCCCACACACAGCCTTTCATTTAAACGGCCACAGTGCAGCGTTACTGCTGTGAAATGGCAGCTACATGAACATTTGGTTCATCAGCTGTAGCAGGGCTGAATGAGGTTTTAAGTCAGCCTTGTGCTCATGCCTGAGTTCCCTGTCACGCCTCTAGGTGGCAGTATTGTCATATCAACTTCTTAAACCTGGCTCTCTCTGCTTCAGCTTCACAACTCTCAAAAAAGTCTTCATCCACAGTAGGATCCTAGGACTGCTACCTAAAGATGACAGCATCTACTCACAACAAACAACGTATAATAAGAATACATCAAATATTCCATGTCCCAGCTATGATCCTGCATAGAAGCCTCATTTGTTGCAATCAGGAAAATCTATCTTCACAAAACCCACAACTAACCAGTGTTATAGAAATGTATTCCCAATTAATGTTGCTTGAATGGAACTCCCATCTGATACTGCAGAGTAAAAAATATATATATTTTTTCCATTCAATCCAAGAAAATCTTTTCAGTCATCGAAAAGGATGCTAAAGTTACTGTACATGAGACAAAGGTGGAGTCATCGCTGTGCTGAGGGCAAAGTAAGCAGCATCGTCACAACCATGAAGTCATCAGCTTCAGCATTTCAGGCTCCAGTGTGAGCGTCCCTCGGACGTCGTACGGTTGGACGTTGGCGGGAGCAGAGCGTTAAGCTCGAGCTCGGGAGAGAGCAGTATGCCGCCGCATGGTGTGTACAACACAATTACACTCACTGTTGTATCCTCCAGATGAGAGAAATGCAACGTGAGCACTGTTGTGCCGTGGCACCCTTTGGAGACAGTGAATCATGTACACATGAAGACATTCCCACAACAATACACCAGAACATTTTAAACAGCCTTCAGCCAAACAGCTTACAAAATGGTATTTCAGGTATCTGGCCAACTCACCACCTTGCACAGGTACGGCTTTCTCAGCTACCGGACTGTTTTCCATCCTGGTTTTTGAGCTCTGAACCTCCTGCATCAGTTCATACAAATTCCACACTCAAACCAAAAAAAAAAAAAAAGTCTTCATGTTTACAGGCATCAGTGACATGCAGGTGGTTGACAGTGAGTTAGTTTGGGTATTTATACACACAGGCTGCAGGACGCCTCCTTGTGCCCTTGCTTTTCCCTCCTTCCTTGGCTGCAGGACCCCGGTGCACCTGGACTCCCCAGCAGAGAGCCGGGCTGACAGCTAACGCTGCGCTATGTCACGGTGTGCACTGATTGTCTTATCTGCCCATTTATCACAGTTGAATTGGAACCAGCCTTGCCTGAAACCTGCTTTCAGACTTTATCCGGCTGACTTGGAATGCATGATGCTGCGATTGTTGGGCTCTCGGAAATGGGGGTTCCATTGCAAATGTATTCAGGGTTATTTTAACATACCGAGACGCTTCATGTGTTTCTTACTGTTTTTCACTGGCATGGGGGGGGGGGGGAAATAATTAAAATCTCCCATAAAGCGTGGTTCAGGGGAACCGTGCACGATGTCTCGTACTCGTGCTGTTTCAGCAAACTGACACAAAATGACAAGGGAAAGTTTCTCCCACTTCCTCAAATGGGATCTTGCATGATCATGAAAACCTTAAAAAATGCATCAGTGTGCAAGAAGTGCCGGCTCCATGAGGCTGTTTGCACACAAAGCAGCTCCGATGTCTTCTGTCAGCCCTCATTTTGGTAAACACTGACGTCTACGTGAGGACACGGAGTGACAGCTGCATGATTGAGGTACTTAAAAGCAGACACTCTCAGCGACGTTCCTCCTCCATCCTGATCTCCCAGGGTCGCTGTGATTCTCCCGTTTCCATCCTGACATTATATGCATCAGCTCGCTTTCATCTCCTGCCACATTTGTTTTAATGTTAAATTGATGTAATGCACCTATTAATTGCCAGATAGTTTCAGCAGGTGGTAATATCCCCCTCGTCATCAGAATTGTTCCGTTGCTATCGGCTCTTGGAGATCCGGTGCAGACTTGTTGGATTCCATCAGGCAGGTGCTGGCTTCACGTGGACTTTGCCACCTTTTTCAAAGACTTTTTGCTTTACGAACAGGTCCGCCTAAACGAGATCTGTAAAAGATAAACATTAAATATGCATCCAGATCTTCTGCTTGGGCGAGTGGACTGAATCTGTATGAATGGCTAATGTGTTGCTGTGACGGCAGCAACTAGATTGATCACTCATTACGATATCTGCTCCATTGGCCATTAACACCCGCAAGGAGTCTAACCATGGGCCCCATCACACACCAGGGTTAAATTGAGAGTGAAGAAGTGAAGTGTGCATGTGTGTGTTGGGAGGCGGGGGTGGAGGAAGGGTTGCTTCATGATCTGAATCTGGTCGACTATAGGCCGCTACAAGTGGAAAGCTGTCGGTGGAGGTGAGTGGGTTCAGGTGTTCTTCTTTACGTAAAGTCTACAATACATTTCTATAGTTTCTCACCCGGGGAACTGTCCTCTGTGTGTTAGTCACACTCACTCGCCACACAAGGCCACAATGCTGCAGATAAAAGCGTTCATCCATCCAGATGGCCCTTCAATGGAGGAAAAGCACACGTGTGATAATATTAGACATGGACTACAGACTGCAGGCGGCTCACATGCGGCCTGCCGGAGACTTCCCCTCCTGGTGGCCTGCTCACCGCTGCTCCCAACGCAAGACGGGACAACATGTAAATGTAAGAACGAGTCAAGAGGCTCTCCACACCCACCACTGCAGGGATGTTGTCAAAAGAACAAAATTTAATAAACCTGTCCATGACACCTGCCCACACACACACACACACACACTTTCTTTCTCTGAGTCTCTGGTGTTTTCTTTCTCTATTAGACACACACTCTCTCACACACACACACACACACACCTGCCTAAGTGAAGGATTTACTTGTGTTACACACAGTACATTGAACCTGCCAATCACCCAGCGGAGCAGCTGCCTGTGTGTTGTCTGTGAGCTGTCTGCATTCCTTTAGAAATTAACCGTGCACCTCAAATACTCTCTGACACGCAGCTCTAAAGTGGGGACAAATGTCGTGACAAGCTGTTCCATCAGTTGCATGTCAAAATCACTCAAATACTTTTTAATTACCATAACTGAATAACTAATGCTGACCAAGATATTACATTCGTACCCCAATGATTCATTCAGCGAACACATGAAGGCAGAGCGTGCGCCGCTACTGTGCTCCTCCTCCTCCTCCTCCTCCTCCTCACTTTAAACCCAAGAACACTTTTTCACTGTTGTGATCTCGCTTCTGAAATGAGTTGAAAAGTGTAAATAACTGGTGTAATATGAGTCAAAAATCAACAAACATAAACTCAATAACAACCCAAATTATACACCGTTGCTCATAAAGTTGGAATATTTTCTTTTCAGACACAATCCTGTTGTTTTCCTCTTTAAATGGATCAATAATCACTTTTGACCGCGTGCAAAGACTAGGTGAAATTAACTCAAGCATGCATTTGTTTGGCTATAAAAGACGTTGATTCCAACGCTGTATATTCTGCTGTTTTTGTGTTACTATTTTAAAACGAGGAGGACAATCATTCAGATGGATCCTTCTTCTGCAGCCACATTACAGACACATTCCCCACATGGACTGGCTCAAAGCGACCGGAGGGCCGGTCGTTGCGATGATGTCGGAGATGCTGGTATTGACATGAAGCCTGTTTACTCCACTGTGCTCTCTCTGTAAAGATGCTGTCCACAGAGACCTCATACAGGGTGAGGGGACCCCTATTCATCTTCTCCCAAATGGGATAGCATCCTCCAGGGGAGAGGGGTGACACGGTCCCTGCCAAGCCGATGGGGAAGTCCTTCTGCTGATAATAGCAGTCGACGGGGGGAACAACCTCAGCAGGCACAAGGCCAGACAACTGTCAATCAAAGTACCTCTCCTCTTCTCCCACCGCCCCTCCTCTCTACGTGTCTCCTTCTACCACCTCCTCTCCTTCACAGTGTGCACCTCCACAAACCTCCGGTTCAAACCTCCAGCCTGGAGAACATAATGAGCAGGATGCTCTGTCCAGGCTCGGCCGGGGCACCGATGAGGCAAACGATTCCAGATATACAACTGTAAATACTAATAAGGCATTTTAATGGGTCAGCTAATTGCATATCAGCAAGGACATCAGCAAAACAAACATGGGAACACCGTCCAGCTTTTTTTCCCTCTCATCCCTTCGGATAACAAATAACAATCAACAATTGTGGATCCCTTTTACTTAATTAGTAATTACCACGATGATAATTACATGACTGTGCAGTGGCATGAAAGCTTCCCGCTCCCAATTTGCTGCATTTGTAACTGTAAGTCTAAATCCATCCATCCATCAATTCTAAAATAATAATAATAATAATAAAAAATAAGCTGCATGTAAGAAAGAAGAAGCAGAAATGAACAGAAAACTGCTTTCAAACAATAACCTGAACATTTGTATCCATAAAGCTGAAATCTATGAAACTTCATTCAACAGGTCTTCACTTATTTATATGCAATAAACACTTATGTTATCCCTCTTGTTATTGTGTTTTACCTTCACCACGTAAAGATATCAAATCATTTCTTAAGTTTATGTTTTGTGTTTTTGTGCCTCGTGGGCGGGTTGTCGTAAAGAGTACCTCGACACACCGTTTTACTACACAAAGTAGAATTCAAACATAACAAAATGTCATAAAGTAATAAAACATTGGCATGGACTTTATGTAAATACTTGAAATTAGCTTACATGGCAAAACAAATGAAGTGTCAATAGGACTATTCTGTCATTTTGAATGTTTATATAGAAGGAAAAAGAACTGGAATATTAATTTAGCTCATTTTCATCTCACAGTAATTGTATTTTAAGAAACAATCACACGTACACAACCTCTTATAGAGTATTCTGGCTGAACAGCGTCGTTGTGTTCGATGCTTTAATACGTTGAACAGGAATGCATCCCATGATATTCCTCTGCTGTGTGAGCGACGGACTCGGAGGGAACGCTGGTGTTTTGATAAAAGCAGAACTGTCATCATGCAGAAGTGGGAGAGGTAACGCCGTCTTTAGCTGCGAGCCGTCTATTAATGAGACATCACTCCATCAGGGTGGTGTGTTATGACAACTACCAGAGGCATGTTGGTGTGTTTCTGTTTGTTTATATACAGCGTGTGTGTGTGTGTGTGTGTGTGTTGTGTGTGTGTGTACTTGGACACTCATGGCCTGGAGGAAACACTGAATAATGCAAATTTCTAGGATTAAAACAAATACAAGTCTGACAGTGCATTTGCCAAGATTGACATAAAAAATATTAATATATAATTATGAATAATTATCAGTCTTTTGTGGCATGAAGATCACCAGGAAGATAACACTCTGTACAACTTTATACGAATATAATGGGAAAGTAAAGGATCAGTAATGAGAATCTCATACAGCCATGTTGAAGCTGCGTTAAATACACGTGTCTATAGACTTGCGTGTTGTGCATTATTGGATGAATCAGTGTTATTGAGGTGGACATCCACTTCTTTTTAAAGCAAGCTTTTACATTTACAAGCCAGCGTGTGTTCGTGTCTTAACCAGCTTTATGTATAGCAGGTATTCGCGTGTCTGAGAGTGGTATGGTATAAAAAGAAACCCCAAGACTCATGAAATATAAAACAGCCCATCTTGCAGATTTTCCGATTGGAAACATTGGCGCGCACACACACACACACACACACACACACACCACACACACATTCAACATGCACCCGCACTCTGGTGTGCTGTCATATTTTTTATGCTGCTTTAAACGGTTTGTGTCTGTTGGATCGGTGCTTATTAGTGTTTCTGTAAAGACCAATAACACGATGACCCGCCTGTGTTTGCTTGGACATTCAGTGATTTGCTCAAGGGTTCTCTAGACTGGACATTTCAAATCAATATGAATGTATGACTATATTTCCATATATATACTATGATGACAATGCAAATGCACAGTCCCACTAGACAATCTAACTGTGTGAACCCATCATATTCTAAATAAGGTTTTAATTATTAGCTACAAATGTTTGCAAACAATACAAATTCAACTTCCTGATAAAAAACAACTTTAAGTGTAAAGTGCACCCAACCTGGTGTTCTCTATACGACCTTTGCAACCTAACTTTTCATTCAACTCGTCTTCAATTCATTTAGTTGATGATCTCTCTCTCTCTCTCTCTCTCTCTTTGCTCTCTCACAGGATTTCACCAAGAACTCTTTTGACCAAGTCAAGCAAACCGTCCCCAGAACGGACACAGCGTTCTCTCTTTGCACAATGGATCCCCCGAACTCCCAAACAAACCTCCCATAATGACCCGCGTCTCTTAATCCATGTGGTTGATGTTTGCACTGTCGCTGATATCCTGCTCTCTCTCCTCCTCCTGCTCTCTCCTTTCAAGTCCACCCGTTTGACAAAGTGAAAACAGCAACAAAACACAAACAAAAGCCTCCCGAGCTTCGGCACGCACAGCCAAACCTGACATTCTAATTAGTTTGAAAAGTAATTGCTTGAAATGATTAGTTGAGTTGGGCCACTTTCCCCTGTTACCTCTGAATTGGAAATATAATTGCGGCGGACAGTAATTGGCCGGCCATAGACTGATGGTTATTGTAGTCTGTTGTGGCCGGCTGCATCATTACCACGGCTTGGACGCGGTTCAGCTTTTGAACTACAGCGACCGAAGAGGAACACAAACACACACGCACGCAATGCTAGGCTTCCCCATGCCAGCTCCCCAGCACCACTCAGGCCATGTCGCGCTCTAAGGATCTAAGTTGTTTTCCATCCTGACCTCCCTTTCTCTGGCTCTCTCGGCCCTTTCTTTGCCCCCTCTCCCCTCTACCTTCGGGGCAAATGGACCGTCATTGAAAGAGAGGGAAGCTGCGAGCTCGAATCCGGACACTCTTTGTCTCGTGGTTGGAAAACGGAGAGAGACTGTATAAGAATAAAAGATGTGTCATCCGAGTCATCCATGTGGTACGTACTCATCCATGCCTTCTCGTAGGATAATTAATATGTCTTTTGTTTGCACCATCTACACGTGTGTCACTCCGTTTGTGTGTTTCTTTTGTGTGCGCGCTCGTTATTGCCCGTATCAGTCTGTCTGTTTATGTTTGTTGTGCAGAGTTTCCTTTGCTAAATTGTCTGGAAGCCGAACTGCCCCCATCAGGAAACCAGGCAGAAAGGCTGCTGTCCTGCTGGAGGATGGAGGACACGCCAGGGGGACCACACACACACACATATACACGCACACACTATATATACACACTATATATACACACATACACTATATACACACACACACACTCATATATATATATATATACACACACACACACACATACACGCACACACTATATATACACACTATATATACACACATACACTATATACACACACACACACTCATATATATATATATACACACATATACACACATATACACACATATATACACACATATACACACTATATATACACACACACTATATATACACACACACACACACACACACACACACACATATATACACACACACTCAATATATATATACACACTATATATACACACACACACACTCATATATATATATATATATATATATATACACACACACATATACACACATAAACACACAAATATACACACATATACACACTATATATACACACACACTATATACACACACACACACACACACACACACATATATACACACACACTCAATATATATACACACTATATATACACACACACACACTCATATATATATATATATACACACACAAATATACACACATATACACACGTATACACACACACACACTATATATACACACACTCATATCCACACACATATAGACACACACACATACACACATATACACACACATACACACACACACACACACACATATATATATACACATATACACACACACACATATACAAACATATACACACACACATATACAAACATATACACACACACATATACAAACATATACACACACACACACATATACACACATATATATATATACACACACATATACACATATACACACACACACACACATACACATTTACACACACACACACACACACACACACACACACTGATTGACCGACTAATTGACTGACCATCAGGGAGAAAGACAGACACACTGGAGTGTGTGAGGCTAACGACAGACACATTGGAGTGTGTGAGGCTAACGACAGACACACTGGAGTGTGTGAGGCTAACGACAGACACATTTGAGTGTGTGAGGCTAACGACAGACACATTGGAGTGTGTGAGGCTAACGACAGACACATTGGAGTGTGTGAGGCTAACGACAGACACATTGGAGTGTGTGAGGCTAACGACAGACACACATTGGAGTGTGTGAGGCTAACGACAGACACACTGGGGTGTATGAGGCTAACAACAGACACACATTGGAGTGTGTGAGGCTAACGACAGACACACTGGAGTGTATGAGGCTAACGACAGACACACTGGAGTGTGTGAGGCTAAGGACAGACACACACCGGAGTGTGTGAGGCTAACGACAGACACACTGGAGTGTGTGAGGCTAACGACAGACTGGGGGCCTGGCTCGTCCAATAAGATTCCTCCAGCGGTGACTCACCAAGAGGACGAGGCGAGGAGGGAAACTCCTCATCCTCGCCTCGATATCGACCAACAATATCCAGGATGAGAGAACAGCAATGTGTATCTACCAATTACTCTCCCTCTCTATTATGTGAAGAGGGATATAGGTCAGGCCTGTCAGACCCAGGCTTCTATCACCCCCCCCCCCCAGCCTCCACTCTATGCATCACTCCATGCCTGAGGACAGAGGTCCCATAGCTTTCCATTAGGACCCTCAGTGAGTGTACTGTATGTACAGCAGAGCCCCCCACCCCGTACTTACACTGTTCCCTCCCACCCGCACCATTAGAGAGAAGAAACACTCACAGTGTTAACTGCCTGGGGGGGGGGGCACTAATGTTCCTCAGCTTCACAGTCCTATTGACTTCATTCACACAAGTTTAAAAGCAAAAATAAAGTGCTACTTTGTGTGTTTAGAAGTTTACACTCTCCCTTATTTAATGAAATCAGCAAAAGTGAAGTTTTGCCTTCTAAATAGTCTTTGTGTTGATTTTTTTAACCCCCCCTCTTTGATTAGTGGACTGTGAGTATTGACAGCCTGGTGTGTGTGATGATCACAACAAGCTGACGGCAGCGAGCTCGATAGCCTCCAATACCATCTGTCTGGTATGGATCTCTGGAGGTGGACGCCTGTTGGCTTGGGAGACGTACTAAAGCCTCCGGGGCTGCAGAACAGAGCTGGAGGAGGTGGAGCTCCCCACTTGAAGCTGTTCAGTCATCTTCACACACAGAAGAGGGACCGGTGGAGAATCCCCACTCTTTTTCATGCCCTGCCTCCCGCACGCACACACACACACACACACACGCAGAGAAAAGCAAGTGTGATCAAACGCGACTGTGATGTCTTAATTAAGAAGTACTAACAGGCTTGATTAAAAGGAGAGAATGAAAGGATCCATCAATGAAAGGAGCAATTCCCTCATCAGCTAACGGCAACACGAGTGGATGGGAGAGGGAGGAAAACAGGAAACATCAACGGAGCAGAAATATGCAAAGAGAGGAGGAGTAGTGAAGCATGCCGCAGTGTGATTGAGACGGCTTGGACTAAGTTACGGACGAGCAAAAGTTTAGTGCCATAAAGGCTCCATGCATTTTGATGTGCGACCTCCTGCAGCGTCTTTAGGATCCAGACGTTTTGCCGTTTGCAGACAGTATTCAAAGAGACATTTGGCTGTCAGAGTAATGCTGCAGCGTCTGACCCAAGTTTCCTTTTGGGTCACGTTCTACATGGATATGAAAACAAACAAACCAGGCCATTACCAGTGACAGGCGTACTCTCTTTACCCATGGCTCCCACTCTCCTCTTTCACGTGTCTCTGCGCTTTTAAAGGATTCAATTAACCTGGAATGAACTACGGAATCAAGCAAACAGATATGGTCTGCCTTCCCATCTCTGATCCGACTACGCTCCACTCTGGTTTCCTCGTCTCCTCCGTCCCCTCCAGTCATTTCTCCTCTCCTCTTGCTTAACTCCTCTGTGGCTTGGGTTGTATGAAATACAGTAGCAAGAGCAAAAATGAAGGCCCTGTACTGAGTTAAATGCTGCGAAAACCACTCTAGTTGCTTCATTTGTTTCCACAAAATAATTGTTTCTCAAACTAATATTGCTGTGGCGCCGAGTAAACTGGTTATTGAACATCAGTTATAGCCTAAAGCAAAATAGCATGGGAGTGAAGAGCGAACTGCCCCAAACTCCTCTGCCACTGATGCTCCTGTAAACATGAAGTTCTACTGCATACGGAAATACACAAATAAGTTGTATAAAGCCTTTTGGTTCTCCAGAGGCGGCTGAATAAATCCCCTGAAGTGATGTCACTTGAATCAACATCATTTGGGTCTGAAGATGAAAATTATGAAAATGAAAGAAAACCTTCGGGCACAGATACCAGACGTACGCAGCCCACTCTTCTGTGCTCGAGGCTACGAGTTAGTCACCGCTAACACAACACACCTGAATGTCCGACGGAACTGGCTCAAGTGCATTGTGGGTAATAAAGGCAGCACCATGGGTGCTTTTCTTTCCACCGTTGAGTTCCACAGTGTTTTAGGAGCGCGTTGCTTAATCAGGATTGTGAATAATTTGCTTTTCATTCCCTGCCGTTTATTTACATTTCATATTAAAAATGCAAACATATTTAATCCAAGAAAACGTATATAATTTAGCATGATATTTCACATATACGGCTACATGGAGCAACATAACAACCCCCTGTTCTGCTGCAGGCGGGACACCTCAGCCTGCTGACAGCCCACAGCCTGACTCTGTGCTGCTGCAGAGCTCAGCACAGCTGTCTGTTGTCCGTTTCTTCCGATCTCGATCTCTTCCTGCCTCACTCCCGGCTTTGTGCCCGCTCAGCATGATCATGATATACACCTCTGCCTGGTCATCTCTTTGAAACTCTCCTGACACGACTCAAAGCATGACATACATGCAGGACGTACTGTATCTGAATAATTGGGACGCTGTCCTCTCTCTCAGAATAAAAAAATAAGACTTACTTATGTTACATGAGGTGGTGTGAATCCACAAAAATGACATTAATCATAAACCGGGCCCCACATGCACCGGGCCCCACACTATGAAGCAGGATCTGGGGTCAGCAAGCTAACCAACTACAGTGGTTCACGTTTTACTGATCACCATGGCGACAAGGCTGCACACATCACCTGGTCTGGAGCAAAAGATCAACCAATGTGAACGCACCACCTACTGACCAATCACAGGTCGGTTTGCAGATTCTGAGATAGTATTACATGAATATGAAGAACTTAAAGTCATAATCCAGACTCGTGTCATGAATTATGCTTCTGTATTTATGCTATTAAGTCCATTTCACAACCACCAGGAATGAAAGAATGGAGATAAAATATTCCTACATGCAATACTCTCTTCTATTCTGTTAGAATACATCCAGGTAACATTAAATTAATGGAATATACAAATGCAATTAGAGTCAGACTCGGGCTCTAGATGGTTAATATGTGATATTATGCAGTGATATTATCAATATATCAATTTATGCATTCACATACTCTGTGATTTGTTGCCAGCTGTCCTTCCTGCATTTCCCTATTTTAGTTTGTAAACTTTTCCTTGTGGCTGCAAACACCGGCACCTTTATGTGAAGGCGTTCGTAGCCAGACTGAGAAACCCTGCGTTGACGAGTTGTTCACCACCGACCTCTTCATGGGATCGCAGCTGTTGGGATTAGTTAAGCCAGATAACCCAACGATAGCCTGGGTATGCTGCTTCGTACTACGGGCCTCGGGGCTCCAGTAAACAGTCAGAGCTCCCTCTATGGGGCACGCTAAGATTACTTGTGTCAGCATTTCAACCGAGCTCTGGCACCGTGTTGACATGCAGCAGATGAATATTAAACCTTGAGAAACAAAGATGTGCTCCAAGCGAAACCCTGTGTAAATATTTTTCATATGCACACACAGACGCTCACACAATCTTAAGCATCCCTCCCAGCAGGCACAATCACACTCAGGCAGATAATTCAGTGTCACAGGGAGCCTTGTCTCTGACCCTCTGGCCCCCTCCAGACAGAGGAAGCAGCTGGACAGGGACCCACGGCTGCCGAACTCACTTCCCCCTGGGAGCTGGAAGGAGAAGAGTCCCCTCTCTGCCTCGGAGAATGACCAGCTGAGCTTCCCAAGCTCGGTGTGCTGTTATGTCTCCGTGTCCAAGGCGGTCTGAGGAGGATGCCTTACAAATGAGCAGCTGATTAAAAAAAATAGATTACAATCCGCTGTTCTCTAGTGATATTACCTGCTGTTCAGGGCTGGAAACGGCTTTTATATGAGCTTCAGCTCATTCGGATTTTCATTATTTTGGATAAAAATAGACACTCTTCAACCTAGTGCCTCATTACTTCCCCTGTTAAGTCTTTATCATGTACATGCGCTGCAGCAACAATCCTGTTAGAGACCTAGTTTAATGTATATATCACAGAGAAGTCGGGTTTCTCCAATCTTAGCCCTCCTCCTCCCGATAAGAGAAGCACGTCTGCATGCGTGTGGTTACTACAGAAAGCTGATGCTAATGCTATGTCTAAGTGCATGTAACATACTGGGTGTGAGACTCTGGTTTGGTTACATGCACGCACGCACGTGCACACACACACAATGTTGTGAGTGGTGAATGGGGCCTACTAAGTGCTTATCAATATTGTATGGTAAAATGGGAAATGTGAAAATTTTTTTCAATTGCCTTGGCAGCCTAATGAAATATTAAACAACAAGAGAGCTTTTGTTTTAGCATATTACTAAGAAAGGGTAAACATGAAATTAATATTTTTTTTAAGGGAATGAGACATGTCTATTTCCTGAGGTCATCGTTTATAGACTGAGACAGATATCCCTGTTCCACGCACATACTGTATGTAGTTTAGGTGCATTTTTAAATTAAACCGTTAATTTCAGCCACTAGCAACCATGCCAGTATGCAGGTATGATATGATCTTTAATGTGTTGATTAAAAAGCCCTGCCCACTCAGCTTCAGCCAACACACCCTGAGGCCTCGGACGTTGGAAACTGCCACATTTATCTGGATGAAGCACGTTTCATTGCATGTTGTTTTCCCCTTTTAAAGACTGAGCCTGATTAAATTGAAATTGTGATTAAAGAATAACCATGTTTCGAAATAAACATCTATAGAAATATCAGCTTTATTCAAAAAATGATTGAAAACAAAAGGAACGTACAGTGCAGACGAAGTGAATGAGTCAGTCTGAGTCACTCTGAGCTTTAACGATGCGTCGGGTTGGGCTTTCACCGAGAGTCCCAAAACTATGTGGTGGCCAGAGCTGCACAAGACAAAGAGTGGAGAGAAACAGCGGGTTAAGACAGAGATGTGACTCACAAATAACACAATCAAAGGACTTCCAATCATTATGTGCAACACTTTATCTCACTTCTGAGACACATTTGCTAATATGGCTTTTAATGATGCGTATGACTTCATAGAAGATCTTGTTATTTCATCAGCTGTCGCTATAGGGCCTCCAGTGGAGTGCCGCCGTCCAATCAGATGGACAGAAGGTTGGCTGACCCGTTTCCAGGGTCGTGGTTGCTATGACATCCAGTGACATGACAACACAGCAGAATGGAAAGCTAGACAATATGTTGTCCAGGCTTTGCTCAATCAGACACACTTGCTTTGAACTTCCAACTGACTCGCGTCTCTCTTGTGCTTAAATGTGGCCGTGCTGAACCAAATGAAGAAACTGTAAGAACCACTTCCTGATTATCACTTTAACATAAGAAAATAATTTAAAAAAATACATGATAATAAACAGTAAATTCCCCTGTTACCTTTAAGCAAACACGCCCTCGGATGAGGGCATAAGGAATTGGGCCATAGCTCCTTGAGTCAGTGGAATTCCTAAGGTTATCCCCTTCTAGCCATACATGGCCTTTTGGAACCTAAAAACATCACCACACACATGGAAAGAGGGCAGAAAAAATTAACATGGAGGCGATTTTACCCAACAGCAAATAGAAAGAAAAGCTCCAACATGTAAAAGTGAGTTGTTCTATTATGTTATTACATCTTAACCCCTCCCCCTATACGTTGCCTCAGCTGTCCCTCCCTCCTCAGTCTATCTTAACGTCAACCTGCCTGTCCCTCTTTAACCCCGAACGTCTTAGGAGAGGGGTCATGGGTAACGGGCAGGGTCGGGGGGGGATTTAGAAGAACTTCAAATGGGGTCATTAGGCTGTTGGCTGAGATCTGCGCCCCTCTTACCCAGGCACGGCGAAGCAAGAGAGGGGCCTGAGATAGCTGGGCGGAGAGAGACAGAGAGAGAGAGAGAGAGAGAGAGGGGAAACTGGAGATAGAAGGGCTAAGCTGCGGCTAGCAGCAGTGTCCAAGGGTCTCCACCGCGGTCCGACCTGCCAGTGGGGCGGTCAACCAAGCGGCCTCTAATTCACAGTGACACCAATTATGATTAATCTCATCACTTTAGGAGAGTAGGCTTGTCAAGGCCCTAATTAAGTGCGCTGTCCCCCCTATATGTGCAGACAGGATCAACAACACATTATATTGTCATAATGGGCATCACAATCCACGAGTCTATTTCTGTGTTGCTGAACTTTTTAAAGGCAAAAGTCTTCTGGCGGGGGAGAGAGAAGAACATGAATAAAGAAACAGAATATCATCCACACTCATGTGACGACACGTCTTGGTATTTCTGAGTCCCATCGCCCTGGTCTCTGATCAGTCCGACTGTGGGACGCCGCCACCGCCGCGCTACATTTCATATTCCATAATTGAGACGGATGATATGACATAATCACGAGCCGGTGACATGTTGACCTAACACGAGGTAAACAACTCACTGAATAACGACGACACAAATGAATATCATTAAAGGAGTCATCTGAGAACCATATGTCAGCATGCTGGATTCCCACCATTACACCTCATTAACATGGTAACATATGTTAGCTCCCAAGCACAGGAAAAAGAAACACAATCGTTTGTCATCTGCCAAACCAGAACACCCCCCCTTTTCTTTTCATCTTCTAGAAAAGAAAAGCATCATCTTGGTTGTGCTCATCCTGGAGATGTAGAGGAACCAATCACCTCGCTTCTATTTAGGATCCACTATGAAGATCAATGAACCCGATTGACAACAGCGAAAGTTAGCACTTGGATTTTGAGTCCTGTAAAACAAATGACCTCATAGAAAGAAACCCGAGGCCGAGTAAAAGTACTTTAAGGATGAACCAAACTGTATTCAGAAAAGTGAGAAAGTGAAGAGATGTGAAACGTGACCTGCTGGCAGTGTGAGGAGGAAAGCTTATGCATATCACCTTGCAAGTCACAGGTGTGGAGGGGGGGGCACAAGTCAAAGGCCAAGCTCTGAAAGAAAACCTGCTGGATGCAAAGCAGCGGCGTTTCCAGATAATGCACCCTCCTCGACTCGGCTTGTCAAACACAACCACCGTTTCAAGCACCTTTAAATCGCCACAAAGCAATTAGCATCGCGTTTACATGCACATAAAAGGGTGCGTTTCACAAGTCAGAGGAAATCGTTATTGGGAACATAACAGTATAAACATGTGGTTTTGACAGTGGATCGGATGAAACTGTCATCAGGCAGATGTTTCCAACCGCAAACATTTGCAGAGATCCAGGTAGGCCGAACACAGGAGTGGAGTATTTCAGCGTTTGACGGGCTCTCCATGGCAGAGACCGTCCTGAGGTTGCCGGCGGAGTCAAAGGGAGGCATTGTGTTCCTGTCAGACGTGTCGAGAGCTACTGAAACGGGAGATCCGCCTGCGCCGAAAGTGTGTTGTTTAACAGCCGCACCATTACAGCGCTCATTACGCTAACATGATTGAGGTGGTGGGTTATGTTCACCTTAAATACATAGAGATCATCTTTCGCCATATTACTCGTCTATCTTTACTGCAGAGAACAGAACATGTGGGGGAGAATCTCATCTCTCTCTCTCGCCGTCAACCTCTCTCCCCCTTGCTTTACTGTAATATTAGGGATCAAGTGTCATTGTTTTGACACAATAGCTCAGACAAAGAGACGATTCTTAAAAAGGTGACAGGGCAATTAGTCTGCTCCTGGATGTGGGAGGGTGGAGGGGACCAGCCTCTCTGTCAGAACAAAAAGAGAAGGTGATGACAGGATCTAACCTGCTTCTTTACAGGGCCAGCCATAACGCCTCACACCATCCCAATAGTCACACAACACAAAACACATGCATCCTCTGGGGGGGGGGAAACTCCCTCAGAGAGGCCAAACATTTACGTTAACTGTTACCTCCAATGCTGTCACATAAAGCTGGTGATTTTGCCGCTGGGAAAACTGTGAACACATATATTAGGCTGCATGATGGAGAAAACGAAGCTTAGTGACAATCAGAGCAGAGTCGTCATTATTTGAAGCTTCTAACATGCTTGTGAAGCTACCAACTCTTTAGATGTAGGGTGCAAACATTTAAATAAATTAAATACTAATACAACGCAACACTTTTTCATGTTAAGCAGTTTCACATAACGAGCAGCAGCATGACATAAACCTGGAGCAGTGACAGACAGACAGATTTATTTACTATTAAACATCGTTTCAATTGTTCAACAAACAAAAGGAACCAAATATCCTCCTTCATGCTTTAGAGAACTGTTAACTGAATATGGTCACGTTTGGGTTACAAGGATAAATAGGACATCATTTTGGGGACCATTTTTTATAGTAAAACATGAATCTATTACTAATAAAAGAAAAGAACAATAGATGAATTGATAATGTAAAGGAGTGTTGATCGCAGCCCTAAACTAAAAACACATTGGACTGTTTAATTCACATTGGCTGAACAAAAGCCCTGGTATTAAAATGTACAATACCCAATTAGTAAACACTAATGAAATCTTATTTGGATGAACTATAATTCATCAGAGTCCAGATGCAGCAGTACATGCAATGATTGGTATTTTGGTATGACCTCCTGCTAACATATTCATAATGTGGTCTTGATTGGGATGAATTGACAACAGAAAAAATGATTAATGACAACACGGCTTCCAAGATTTACAGGAACAGGAACTTACATGCCACCAAGACACTGTCATCCATTGATGGTTTAGGTGATTATGAGATATAAGTGAATGAAAGCGAAGGAAGTCGATAACATTTGATGGAGAAAACCAAAAATACAGTAGCTGTCCACCTAGTGGGAAGTTTAAAAATGACTCAAACGTCTGTCAGTCCACCCTGGGATCAGTGATATCAGCTGTTAGAAGTCCAGCCCTCTGTCTGTGGGAGTGGAACTAGAAGAGGAACCCTCTTTGTTTCCTGCTGCATTTGCTGAATGACACTTACAGGCTTGGCCTTATTCCATGTTTTGCTGAACTCATTCAACAGTCTGCCCATAGTCTATAAAATACACAATAAATTCAAAAACATGCAACATGCGATGCAACCTTGTGGACGTATGCGCACACACACACACACACACACACACACAAAAAGCCATGCGCGCACACACACCTCCGCCCAGCCATCAGTCTGTCCAGTCGGCTGGCACTAACTCTAACAGGCTTCAGAGAGATTGCAGGCCTGAGCTGTGGGCGTTGGGGAGAGTAGTAATAGAAAAGCAATGACAGTGGTTTCAGCAGCAGAACCCCTGCTCACTCTCTGGTTTTATCACTGTTCTGAGGAAATATAGGTGTTGTCAAAAGCTGATATTTTGACCAATGACACAAAATGGATGTGTGCAGTCCAACAATGTAAACAACTCTGATAGTCTATAGACTGCTGTACAGACACAAAGAAAACCAAAGACTCGGAGTTTTGCATAAAGATTCTGTCATTTCAGAGTGAAACCAACTGTAAAAAACCTTCTTCATTCATTCTCTATTTTTACTTGATTCTTTTGAACCATTTGTTTTCCTTCCAAAGAGACTCCATGAAACCTCCCATGGTAAAGCAGGACATCACGAGAAATATAAAACATACTCACATAAGAGTGGGACTTGAACAGGTCGGATGGAGAACTTGTGCAGACCTTGTCACCCTCCAGTCCAATAACCCTTTTACAAATGTTCATATTTGGGTCAGATGGACTCTTTGCAATTACTATATCACCCCTGGAAAGAAAAAAGATCATTATATTATAAGATAACTACAATGTCTCTTAATATTCCAACATGGTTACTGTTCTCTCTTTTTGCCTGCTGCTTATGAATCCACTGAATGGAACCCACTTTTGTATTTTGCAGAGCTGACGACTCATCCGTTCAGAGAAGACGATATCATGGCTGACGATGGTGGGCTCCATGGACGGACCGGAACACTGAACAACAAACACATGATCATTTCTCCTGCATGGATGAGTTAACATCATTTAAAAAAAAGGAAAAAAAAAGAGAGTAATTATTCATTCTGTAATCTTAATAATACGAACCACCACTAATTCTCCAATGTATTCGAAGGCACAATGTGCAATGCAGCCATACTGGACCGTGTAGCCCACGAAGCCCAAGGTCTTCCCCAGCACCCTGCGGAACATCTCCACCTACGACACAAAACACAAGGCAGGTTACACACTGTCATGGTTAGCACACGCTCTACACATATGGTGGTGAGGGACCTTCCCAGTGTTTGACCCATTTATGGAAGGCTTATGTCCTTTGCAGGTTTTCTAAAAACAAAAGGCTGTTTGGGGTTTAATTTCTAAAAAAAAAGGTGTGGACAAGGTTGTCACACTTGGCCTCCTGCTGAGATGGCACATTCCCTGGTGTTTCATTCACGGAGGCTGAGCGGCCAGTTCACACCAGAAAACTGCCCTGAACTCTGATCCAGCGTCGGATGGATCAATCAACACCTCGCGCTCAGGTGATGGACAAACACAGAGGCTGTGACACGTCCAGCCAAGCAGCGAGTCCCTGACACCGCGCTGCCTCCACCGGCGGCACCACCGTCATTAGAGCAGTTATCAACTTCTGTCAACACCAGGGGAACACAAAGCCTCCGCCCGGCCGCACGCAAACACACGCAACGACAACGACCAGCCGCGTGTCTTCTGAGCAAACAGCCCAGCCACACTCAGGTTATTGACTTTTACTCAAGCTGCAACCTGTTGGCAGGAGAGAAGAAAGTAAGTCAATCTTTGCACTTTGCCTTGCAGGGTGTTTACGCAGGCACACCTGCACACACACACACACACATGCAAATACGCAAACAGATTGAAACTCTTGTTTTTTTGAAGAATACATGCAGCTTGGCTTGGAGGTTAGTCTGCAGTTTTTTTCTGAGCTAAGGCTGCTGTCCTGCCAGTCCACCACAGGGTAAAGAAATCTCTTTCTATGTCTCCTTATTCCTTCTGTCTCTTTCCTCTCTTTCTCTCTCCATGTCTTCCCTCCCTCCCAGGGTATTATTAACAATAGCAAGTAGAGCGGAAACCAAAGCCCCAAATCCTCAGAGCTCTGGGAATGACTTCCCAAAGATGGACACGGATTAGACCCCCAATTTCTCCCTTGCCCCGCCACCTCCAACCCCCTTTTTTCTCCCCAGGTCCCCAACAGACCGGGTGTCAGGTGGCTCTCCCAGCCCTGCCAAAGGTGTTACCCCTAATCCCATTACCCCCCTCCGCTCTTCTCAGACACACACATACAAACACATACACAATGCTCTCTCATTCATGCCAACTATATTCCACCTATTAAACCCTCCATCTATGCTTTCATCCCTAGCATGGTTTGTCTCTTTGGCCCATTCACCGTCCTCCCTGATCCAAAAAAGACCAACTCCATCCGTTCACCTCCCTGTGTGCTGCTACTCCACTGTTTCCCCCTGTTCCCTGGTCACCCCTGGCAACCCTTTGCTTTTTGCCGCCAGTGTGACAAACAGCATTCGAGCAGGTGACAGGAGATATATATATATATATATATATGTGTGTGTGCTCAGCACAGGGCCCAAATGAAGTGCCCCTTTCCAGGCTTATTCTGCTCTCTTGGCCTGTTCCACTGGAACGGTAAACTCCCTCCTCCTACAGCTGGCACAATGACACCTCTGGCCCTATAATTCCTCTGTTGGGAAGCAAGTGGTCTAAAGGTTAATGTGAATCTCTAGGTCTGCACGAAGGCGACATGTTCAACTCTATTTGTCTTGCCCTAAGCTTCCTCCGCAAGCCTCTCTGTCATTGCAGCACTGTAACGCACCCTCAAACATGATCTCACATGTGCTCTTCCTTCTGCTAGGCTGGGGATCAGGAATGTTTTTTTGCTAGTGCTCATTTGCAAAGCACAGTGGACAGCCTCCCTTACAGCTGCCCTCATATCTCCGTTTCAGATCCCCCCTCCGTTCTAGCCTGCATTCATCATAGGTAGGGATTAAGGGACTTTGCATAACAAGATCACACGGCCAGTGACTGATATCAAGAGAGTCCATATGCAGCCGCCTGGTTTTCTAAGGCACCCTCTGTTATTGATACTGTGTGCCTGTGTGCGTGCATGTGGTATGATGCGGTGTGACTGTGCGCAGACAAAAGAATTACCTATGTGTTTCACAGAAAGTGTATATGAGCTGCAGTGACTCCTGTGGGATTCAGAATGAGGTGGACGTCCACAGAGACCCCTGATTGGATCTCTATTACCTCCAACTCCCCTGAGCAAAGAGGCAGACAACAAACGCCATCTCTTGCCATAATACCCAGCAAATGTGAGTTTTGGGGAGCGCCGACATTAATTGAATGCAGTATTACAGCTGTAAATTAACACAAAGTCCCTCCGTTAATCCCGGATTACACACCAAAGATGTTCATGGGAAAACAAAGAAAGTCAGTGCAGTGCTCTCTGCAGAACCATCTGTGGCCACCGACCTCCCGCCGTGCCTGCACAGCGCTACAGTGGCAAGAAGAGGGGGATCCCAAATGAATAGCTGTGGACGGAAACACCTCATTGTGTGTTTAACTCTGTGATCCTCTTACTGAGGGAGCCTCGTTCACTCAGGGATCACAAGATGAAGGTTTTTTTTTTGTAGCAATACCGACTGAGTATAAAGTACAGCAATAATGGGGATGCCTATCACTGCGTCGACCAATCTGTCAAAAAGCATTTGAAGTGGAGCATTTAAGACGCTGCAAGAATAAAATGTCAACTAAGTATATTCCTGCCATCTGCATCGACGTGAATGAAGAGGCTTCCTGAACGTTGACAGACATCCACGGGAAAATGGAAACGCTCTCTCAGAAGTTGGGCACATTGTTATTGTTCTTTCTTATGATCAAATGTGATGCTCCCAGAGGATGGAAACAATGAAATGACCATGGCAATATGGTAACGTTTAAGTACATTGTCATTGGAGCTGTCACAATAATTAACGTTATCGACATATTGTATGACAAATAGACGTGACCTAAAAACGGCCTGTTAACATGCTAAAAAAAAACATCATAGTGCACATTTTTGTTAACGGAGCCTGTGAATCTATTTTATTTATGTTTTTGTTTAGTGGATTTGTTTTTTCACATTCCAATATTGTTAAGAAGGAAGTGGTTATGCATGATGGAAGGATATATTATTATTTCTGTGGCAGAAAATGGTCTTAAAATGACCGACTGAATTAATGAATAATACTGTTTACGGTGATTAACATAAAGATATATGGCAATGCCATTAATATTTCTGTAAAATTAATTGTAGATCCTAAACACTTTCTGCTTCAAATCAGCATTTTTCCTTATTTTCTCAGTTATGCTGGCAGGTTGTGTTTTGCTAATTTACCCTGAAAAAGCTAATATATTGTAACTCAGCGACAGCATGCGAAACAACAATGTATAAAGGTGAAGTCAGCCAAGGCACATCTAAATTTATACCTTATTAATAACACATTATTGAAGCCATAAGGAAATATTCAAAGTGGAATTAGCGCTTCTGGTCTCAGGAGATTTGAACCTGCCACTGGCCGAGTCGTGTTAATTGATAAACATGGCCAGTCTATTAGAACCACAAAGAGAATCCCAATCCAAACAGCACATAAGGGCCTTGCAGCGGACTCCTTACACAACTAAATTAGGAAAACATGGGCTGAGAGAGAGCTGGGCAACAGGGGGGCTAAGAGGCTTACAAGCCCCTTGTCAGATATTCTTTTTCTCCCTGAGGATCCCAGATGGAAGGGAGTCTGGAGGAGCAGGCAGCACCAGAAAGGGGACAGATCCCACCTCTGATGTCTTCCTGTGGGCAGCAGAAGGCAGAGGAGGGTGGGGCGTTAGTCCTGTTGCGCAGGGTTTGATTTGATCTTAATGTGATCTATAAAAAGGAGGTTTGGCAACCGGGGAAGGGGGGTCTGTTTCCACCATCAGCCCGATCAGAGATAATCCTTCTGATTTAGACACAGACACCTGGCTGGATGGAGAGTGACAGATGTAAAAGTCCCAGTCACAGAGTACTATGTCTGGCCCCCATCTCCTCTGGGTCAGCTCTCTATCAGAGGCTTAATTTAAGCAAGTGATCTCCATATTGCTCTTTTCATTGTTGCTAATGGCAACATAGCCGTGAAACAGCTGAGCGAGGTTACTATTTGAAGAGCTGAGGGTTTAAACCTACAATCAATGGGTCAGCCAGAGCAAATAATAGCCAAGTGATATGAATACAACTGCTAAGAATGGAAAGGAAGTGTGGGTTGACAGAGTCCCCAGCCAATTACATAGAATGGAAAAATCAGCCACTAAGCCTTATTGTATTGACCACAAACGAACGCATGGCGCTGGCCTGGTGCGGAGTGAATTGACAGATCTTATCTGGTGTTGTATTAGATTCACAAAGGAGTTTGTGTTTTGTCCCCGCCGGCTCACGACAAAGCCTGATAGATTTTAACACTCGCTACTGACGGACACCTCAACCTCTGATTTTTAAGAATGGGATTTCCTTTCATTTTGAAATGTATTATTCATATATTTCAAGTCAGTAAATATGCTAAAAATAATGCAAAATAATGCTATTCAAAATATGGGATGTTGAGTCCAAAATTAGTTCTATACAAAAAAATCCCTTGTACTTTTGCCCTGAGCATATATAGCATTACTTCCAACACTGGCAAAACAAATACGGCCCATGCTGATGATAATCTAGCATCCCCCGGACACAAGACGTGTACCGCTTCTTGCAGTTCCACACCGACGGCAGAATTACACAGAAGAAACCCAAACAATCGGACCAGGAAAGGTCTGACATGTTATGACTGCTGCCATTATATAGCTCAATCAGATACAGAGACTGATGAAACTGACAAACGCCACAGAAAAAACACGCACAGATGACACACTGAAAAAAGGTGGAAAATTATGTTATTTTTGTACAATTCGGCGTCTGTTTTTACACTCTCGCAGACTGAATTGTGCTACGTTGGGTTAGATTGGAGACAATAAGGTGGCTGTGCAGACGACGTGGAGAAAGTTTCCACAGCAACGTCCTCCTGCATCTTCCTGCTGCAGCAGACTCTCCTCCGTCTCAGATGCAGGTCGGTCAGTGCATCTTATTCGTCTCATATAGGCTTTCCACAATGCCCAGTGTTGTCAGTCATGATATATTCCCTTGGTCTCCTGTCAGCACGTATAAATCTCAACAGTACTGTCAAAACAGCAGGACTGCTCTGCTGAGAGCATCTGTAAAGTGAGCAGTTGGGCTCTTGCCTCCTCTGGAGCGCTGCAGTGTCCTGTGATCATGTGTTGCCTCTGGCCTCTCTCTGCCACACAAAGCTGTCTTAAGGATTACACTGATCACTCGTCAGTCCGCCAGTATTAACACTGGACATTACAGTGTACGAAAGAAGCCGCCCTTTCCCCGCCTGCGGTTCGCCCGAACCGAAGGAACATTCTTGAAACACGTGAAAAAGTTTTCAATCGTCAGTCGGCGTTTTGACGTGTCGTATTAGGGGGGAAGCACGTTACTTCACTTTAATGTTGGCTCCGTTCTATTCAAGTGTGGATGGCAGTGTGGAACCAAAGCAACTTAAAGAATATTTATCTTTCATTTTTATTATGTATCTGTGCTTTTCGTGGCTTCGTTAAATATCACACATTCCCTTGCAAACTCATAGTAGTCCTAGCAGAAGGTCTTATTCATGTCAGATGGGCAGTCATAATGTACACATTCCACTTGTGTTGTGAAATGCTCGAAGTCTGAACGTCTTTTTGATATCGTAAATAAACACTGATCATATTCTTGAGTGGATTTGCTATAAAATTGAATAGATATTTAATACATTTTCCCATTCCAAGAAACCCTCCAACCCAATATGATCGGGGGGAAGTGTCATTTTAAATTAACATTCAATTAATTAAAATGACTATTATAACCACAAATACACGCACACACACGCACACACACACACACACACACACACACACACACACACACACACACACACACACAACATCACATGTTGTTTTGCCATTTGTTACATTTCTTTAACATTTAGAATTAAAAAGCGTTTTTTTTACTGTACTGCACTGTGTATTTACTATTTTTGCTGTGTTTAACAGCTTTATTCTGTGGATCACAAATGCAAACTTGCACCTAACGGTCCACTTTGTGTCAGTTCAAGCCACTTTATGAATGACGTAACATATAAAACGTCACGAACGTCCTGCTTAACATGTCAATAACAGTGCTGGTGATTGTGGGTCATCTCTGACGGACACGGTTGGAAACGATGGCACGGTCGTGTCGGCGTGAAGCCAGGCACTGGGTGACGTTTGATGACGCGGGAAGCTGCTGGCCATCGCCAAGAAGACATGACGTCACGTTTACGGACACATCGTGATGAAATGACGAGCTTGTTCTTTTTTTTTTTACTCACCTGTCTGTCTCAATGCTGCGACCGCGCTGCTCACACAACACCCCCTTTGACAGCTTTCACCCCGGAACAACCGCCGCCCTCATTGGTCGAGAGCCGGTAAAGCCCCCCTGTGATTGGACAACGCCGCTCAAAACACACACGAGCGTCACAAACAGTATGGCGGCCTCCATGAGCGCTGCGGGTAAACCGTCAGCCGAGCGGTCCGCGTTCACTTCCACGAGTTTCCAGAAGAAAACACGCAGCAAGTTGGTCTCCATACCCGGAACCAGACCGTCGGTCCAGAACGGACAACTCCTGGTCTCCACCGGGGTGACGTCACTCGACTATCTGCTCGGTGGGTCTGCTGCTAGTGTGACGTTAGCGCCAGCTACACGGCTAACTGTTAGCTGGATGATGATGATGATGATGGTGATGATGATGAATGAATGAATGTTACGTTAGCGTTATGGATACTACGCAGATTTCTGTGTCTCTAGTCGGTACCTTTTCACATGCTGTCATTTTTTATTTCATATTGAGAAGTTCACGGCCCAATAATTAAGCATCCTCAACTTTGACCTTTTGATATCCCTATTTAATCTTTAATCTGTCCTTTAAACATATTGCATTGTATTTTTTTTATTACTAAACCTGCCAAAACTGATATAAAAATGACAGTTCATAACATAAAATTAGACAACAAAAGTTTTAAACACTTGTAATGTTATGAGCACAGTGTCTCCAGTAGCAGATATTTAAAGGCCATTATGCCACATTTCCCCTCTTAAATAGAGACATAAATATTGCATCTTTAGGATGTTGTGAATCCAGAGATTCTCATAAAATATATATATATTTTTTTTTTGTGTGGCTGATATCTAACTTATCCTGCAGGCTTTTTGTTTAAATAACATGTTCTGAGTTTTGACAGAAATGTCACAATGCATTAATGGAAACATTGTGCCTGATTTATTGACTTATTCGTCCATAATTATAATTATGTTGTCACTAAGAAAAAAACGGTAAAATGTATTAATACCATCGTACTTTTCTGCACACACGGGAACAAGGTCAAGCAGAATCCACTAACATTGTGTGTGATTGAATTTAATGAAGCAATCAGACTTAATTCGGTTTCGAAGTCCTGCTCTTGTGCTCGATGTCACAGATTACAAGGACATTTGAATAGAAAGTATTCGGGTTAAAAACACCTGTTGTGCTCCAAGTCAAAGTGCCCGCTGTGACCATTCTCTAACATGTGACTGATATTATTTGTAAAGAAATCTGACTTGTTTTTTTTTTTGTGTGTGTCTTTACAAACAGGTGGCGGGTTAGCAGTTGGCACAGTACTTCTCATAGGTGAGCCCTGTTAGGTCCCATTAAATGATGACTTCCTGTTCCTTACTGTGATGGTACTTCCTGTTGAAACAGGACATAACACGCTGAGAAATCAATCAGAAGTTCAGACCAATCAGCTAACAGTACGGAGACAACGGTGGACATAACAGCCAAACAGGCAGCATGAGGTCATTACTGGAAATGGGCTATTGACCAGGAAGGAAAGTGCACATTTATTTGGATACCTAATAGCTTTATATCTATAACTTCTGGTGAGTCCTTGTGCTGATAATGACTCACTAATCATTGTTATCACATAGTTATAAATGGGACTAACTTCTATCAAATCATACATGTTGCACATTAAACAGCCTGCATGTGACTCCATGGTCCAGTTGACTCTTATTGAACCACATCAAACCTTTTTGTCTTAAGGCTGCATGAGCAAGTTTGATGTGTTTATCGTGGTTGTCATAGCAACGTTTCAGTCGCTGAAGCCATGTTTTTTTATTTTGCTCTGTCAGATGAAGTTGCCTTTGTTGACATCATTGCATTGGTGTTCAGAAAGATACAATATTAAATACTCTAAGCCAGGGAGATGCAGATATGCAACTCTTTTCTGATGCACAGTGGTCTTCAGCTTTTCTGGCAACTCTCTCAATCAAAAGTTGTGTAGATTTTTAAATGACACTGCATGAATCCATTCATGGTATTGTAAATGTATCCCCAAAGCTGAAGCCTGTAGTTTGCCACAGCAGATCCTGTTCTGGGCGTGGTTGTGGGTCGTGTTGTCACCGTGTGAATGGAAAACAGAGTGATGACCTGAAGGTCTCGAGTTAGAATCCCAGGTGTTCACACGTCCGCTCTGCTCCCTAATTGATATGCTCATCTGCATATGTGTTCCAGAAGTTTTCAGAAGTACATTCAAGGCAAGTGGATTTCTGGGCACATAAATGTCTTACACTGTATTATTATTGTTATTATCATTCATCATAGGCGAGGCTATATGCACTGGTAGACGGTAAGGTTAAGGTATTCTTGTTTCCCTTGAAGCTGTAATTTGTGTGTAGCAAAGGCCTATACCAACTGATGATATTGCTTTGCCCTTTAATTCACCCCCCCAATCGATGCAGGAGTCAGTGATTATACACTAATGCGTTCTTCCCTTCCATTTTGGGAATCATTGTACGGTTGGTTTCATCTGGTAATGAGAGACACAGTAAAGGTGAAACGCGTGTGTGTGCTCTCTTGTGTTTGTCTATGAAAGAGTGGTGTGTGTGTGTGTGTGTGTGTGTGTGGGTGGTTGTGTGGGTGGTGTTTGTTTGTGTTGGTTTCAGGCAGTCGTCTCCTACAGTCTGCCCCTTTAGCTGTGATGGCCTGTTTGTGAGACTCAGACATAAAATTATCAGACTGGTCGTTGTTGCCTTTGAAGTGTCTTGAGCTGTCCATCCAGATTTGTCAACTAGAGGGGGATCAGCACAGTATGGCTGCTGTCTGAAGATCTCTCATCTCCTGTTTTTGGAATAGAAGGAACAAAGCTTCGTTGACGATGTATGGTTTCTTTCATTAGTTTAAGTGAATGTGTTTTCCTGTATGCCCTAATTCCCCAATTGTACCCATAATAATTACATTGAATTGCCTTTGAATAATAATTGTGTTGGATTTGAGCATAGCTTTAGTATTTACAGTGCCTCCAAAAGTAATCCGCCCCCTGGCGATTTCTTTCCTATTTTTTTGCCTTACAACCTGGAATTAAAATGTATTATTATTCAGATTTTGAATTGGGTTTTTGTTATGGACCAAGACAAAATAGTCAAAATTAGTGAAGTGAAATGGAGAGAATATATATATATTTTTTTTTAATTGTTAAGTTTGCTAACGAATCCCCTCAATAAGATCTGTACCACCAGTTATCTTCTGAACTCACATAAAGGGTTAAATAAAGTTTACCTGTTTGCACTTGTCACATGATTTGTCACATGATCTAACGGAGCAGCGTTAAATCCGTTATTGCAAAATAGAAAGAATCTAGCACCACAACAAACCTGCCAAGAGAAACCCGATCCTCCCGGATCAGGCTGGGAGGACACTAATCAGAGAGGCCGAGACCCTGAAGGAGCTGGAAAGCTCTTTAAGCCGTCCAGAGAGCTGGTCGTTTATTTGAAGAGCAGCCAGAAGAACACAGTATTTAAATAAAAACAATAAGAAACACGTTGGGAGTATCCCACGTGCCTTTTGGTGAACTTCATATGTGTTTTTTTCTGTTTCTATTCTGTTTGTGTAAGTCCATTATAAAAAATCCAAACAAAAATACATTTTAATTTCAGCTTGAAAGGCAGGAAAATAACAATTTATAAAAATGCCAAAGGGGTGAATAGTTTTGCAAGGCGCTGTATGACTATAACAAATATTTTTGAAAGTACTTCATCTTAATTATGAGTGTGACAAATGAATAGTACAACATATTATTATAACTGCAGGAGTTGCAGTGAGAATGTAAAGCAACATGTAAAGAAAAGACATAACCCCTAAAGTTACTTCATCACATTTACAAGCGTGCTATGGAAGTGGGTTATATTGGGTTCCATAGCAATTAGTTCAGAGCTTTATTATTCTGGCAATATATAAGATTGGCCTTCTACATGTGAGGCAATATTAGACATCTAACAGGCCCTAAGAGGGCAAGTCGTCTGTTTAAAAACTGCCATTTTCAATGTATCAAGGGTAAATAATCTAAATGCAGTAAAGGGGTAAAACTTGCACATGTTGAAACTTAATGTTTCACTACGCTACCAAACCCAAAAAGGCTTAAATGTGCTGCTTACATTTGAAAACGTGACCCGGGCGACTCGCCGCCAGGCCACAGCTCATGTTTACGTATCTCCCTCACAGGTGCCACTGATGGGGGCTAATGAGCCAAAGCCCCCACCACACCCAAGGGTGACGTCAGTCCTGACCCCGCCGAAACCACACCCACTAAAAGAGGCATTTACCACACTTAACACATAACAATTAGATATGTCAGACCTGTACAGTATATGGGCCTCGACAGATGCTGCTAATTGGCATTTAACGGTAACCTATACAACCCACATTTGTCCCGGTGTTTACTATGGTGATTGGGTTATTTTAAAGCTCAAGTGCCTTTTTTATTAAGTGCTTTTAAATGGTTTACCTGCCATATGGCCTCAATGAATCTGAGCTGCTCAGTAAAAATGATGTAGACCAAAGATTCATACGAGGGGGAAAACACCCTGACCTAGATATTTAGTCTCCTCCCCCTGCGGCTTTAGCAGATGAGATTCAGGACTCGCACTCACACTCCCTTTTCTGGAGGCAAATGAAGCAGAGGCGCTTCCCCCTTTACCAAAACCTTAGTTAGAATCCGCCAAAAAAAAAAAAATAGAAGAAAAAATCAGCCCATGACTGTCCAGAGTGACGGATCTACCTCAAAGATATGACCGTCCCCCACCCCCTGTTGCTCGTATACCCCCGCCACCTCCCACCCCCTCCCTTACCCCCCACCTCAACAGCCTAATGACTCCTGGAGGTTCCATTTGTAAGGCTCCCATAGAAACACAGTCACAATAGGCCCCATCTTGAGAGGGCCCATCTGGGAGTCTTTGTGGGGCCTGCTGAAAGCCACAAAGGCCTGCTGACCTAGAAACCCATCAATAAGAGAACAGGGAGCCCCACCGACAACAAATTGAAGAGCCATGGAATTTCCTGTGCCATCCTAAGTCCGTAGGTGAGGACAGAGACCGGGAACGTGGGAGGGGGGAATTCTCCGGATGTTTGAGGATGACACGTCAGGATGTCATTCCCAAGCTGTCAGCTGTATGCCTATTACCTTAAACTGTCACTGCTGCCTTTGTCCTCGTGCCCACTGTTTGTCATTGTGTGGGGAGGCCTACGAAATCCTTACAAAATGACGATTGTGACAGGAAGCAGCAGCGGCATGCTGAGTAGAGGTATGCGCCCTGCTAAAGGAGGGTTCGTGGCGATGATGCTTGTGGGTTTGGGGTGTGGAATGGCCAGGTGGCTGCTTTGTGTGCACGGAGAAAGGCTACCTTTTGGGGGGGAAATAGGTTTGTCACTTGCCTGTCATTTAATGCTTGGGACATTCCAGGCTGAGAATGACCTTTCCCACTTGTGTTGAAAAGAATCCTGCATAATTTTGATGTACCTTTTGACTTGCCTTATGGTAAAAAATATAATGCCAACAGAATGCACGGTAAAAGCGGATAGATTGGAGTGAACCAGGTGTCAGGAAGTATTTTGAGGACAGGCACTATATTCTCTTGCTTCTGCCTCCTCTTGTCAGTTGCCCTGACAGCTGGGGTACCTTTGAGTTCAGGGGGAGGTGTCAGGCGAATGCTTGAGACAGGTGCCTCCCTCTCACCTCCGCTGTTGGTCGGGGATATGATAGGTGAAATTGGACAGGAACACCGTGAGGAGCTCAACGAGAGAGCTGGAGATGTCAGCTCCACTCTGACAGTGAGGTCACACAGTAACACCTATGTTCCTGTGCCATGTTGATTGCCTCTTCATCTGGTCCTTACCAATAGGTAGCCCGACTGCGGTCCTTACACCAATTCCAGTTAGCGACTGTGATGTAGTCATAAACTTCTGGATCTGTGGTGACTGGTCAGAACGAGACGAGAACCCATGAAAGAGGTTGCTATATGTGTTGGAGGGAAAATTGCTGAACCTATTTAGTGTGGCATTGCTTGACAGAGTGTTTTTATTTAGCTTCCCACTTGATTGTTTTTGTCTTTTGTTTCTTTTTTTAGAGGAGGACCGATATGATAGCTACTCTCGCATGATCTTAAAGTACTTCCTGGCAGAAGGAGTGGTGTGTCAACATGAACTTTTTGTGGCGGCGGCTCAAGATAACCCAGATGACATCTTACAGGTATGAGAGGAGGTGCCGACTACTTTGTAATCTCTTAGGAGTTGAAATGTTGTTTTACTGGGTAAGTATGGGTTTTTGTTGTTTGGAGAAAAAACACATCCATCAAGGATGGCCTCAATATGTCTACTTTAACTTCATCCCTGTCAAAAATACATCTTTGGAAAACATTTGTTTTTAGTCGTCAGAGGATGGTGGAAATATTCCGCCTGCTTGTAGTAAGTATTTGTTTCTGTCACATTATATTATTATATAAGTATTCAGCCTGGTTCACGCTGGCCAGACCGTGATTTATCAGGTATTATAGGCAAACATCTTTCCCCAAGATGTGCTGGGGTCAGCAGGGCTATCTGAGAGGTCGAGGGTGGCATGGTTGTGGCATTGTTGAAGAGTTTCCCGATGCATCACTCTGTGAAGAGGACCATAGTCCCAGAAGCTGACTGCCACCCAACATTAGGAGGAGGGCCTCTCTCCCGACTGATTGATAGTGGGAGGGGTCACAGCCTCACCCTCTCTTTACATATCAAAGGCTTATTAAGAGATGGGGAGTCCCAGTGGGGCTATATCACATCGTTTAGTGTTTTCACAGCTACATTAACAGTATGCTAATCTTCAGATGCCCAGATTGTATTTTATACATTAGGACACAAAAAAACACGCTTATTGGAAGACATCAAGTTGAAGCAGAAACACTAACATGCACTTAGAAGCCCACATTTACCTTCCCTTCCATGTTTTTTAACCAGGGAGCTAGATTTGATTCCTTTTTGTTGAAAAGAATTTGCTGGTTGCACAGTGAAAGATTATTTTTTTCTTACTGTATGCATCACATTGAATTTTATAAATAGTCTCCTGTTAAGCCTGACTGACTGATTCATATCAGTTCCAGTTTTATTCAGATTGGATCTGAATACACCTAATATATATTATAAGGATCATTCAACTCGCCACAGCAGCTTTTTTTTTTTAAGTCAAGACTTTATTTTGCACATGCGCTCTTGTAAAAACCCTGTTACGTATATTCACAGGGATTCTCCAGGGAAAATCTCACGGTTAAACCCGAGTTTTCTCAGTTGCTTTGAAGGTTTTTGTTTACATTCAACACATCAGGTTCCTGTCGCTTAGCATGTGAATTACGTGTGACACATTGTGGCAAGTCGTATGATATTACAGGGCAATAAGGATAATTCAATTGCCTCTTGAAAGTTCATAATTAACACATTTTAATTTACTATATTGTATGGTTTTGTGCAGGAACTCCCGGCTCCCATCTTGGACGATGTTGCGATCCACAAACCAGTGGAGCAGCCCCGGCTGTCCTGTGAACCTCAGGATGGTTTGGATGCCATGAAGATTGCCTGGCGCTATCAGAATCTTCCAAAAGTACAGGTAATCAGGCGGTGACGTGGCCGTTTATATTATCGGTTATTATAATAATCGCAGTGGAATCGGGGTTTGTAATCACGCAAAGTTTATCACTCCAACATGTGTCTCTGTTAATGAGAAAGAACCAGCACTGGCCCTCTGCTCTTAGTGGTTTGGCAATTGTCTCTACCACTAAATCCATCAGCTTCTAAACTCCTTTGTGGAGTGAATGAGGCCTCAGACTCTCCTTTCAGAGCTGGACCAGATTACTCACACTTAGCTGGCAATAGGTAGGCTTTTCACTGGTCCCCAACTCACATATACACACACGCCTGCACCCCTGCTTAGCCTGGGAAACAAGTGTACTTTGCAGCCTGTGCATTGACATGTCTGCTCGCTCAACCCTATGACCCAGACCTGCGCCTCTGTCTTCCCCCAAATCCCTGCCTTTCCCCCTGCCAGGGTCGGCAGCCCTACACTCTTTCTTCCGCTTTGAGGAGAGGTGACCCTCCCCTTCTACTTCTCTGCAGTCTCCCCCCTTCAGTCTATAATCCATATCGCTATGTGGATTAACAGCACACAGTGTGTCCCTGGGGATCCTCTCCCTCTTTCTCTCTCCCTGGAAACTTCTTTATATCTGTGTCCTTTCCTCATCTCTCCCCCTTCCCCTGTAAAATCGTCTTTACAAACCACTAGTAAGCCCCAGCAGAGGATTTGCATCCCAAATTCACCCCCAGAGTCAACGCTTACTCTCCCCTTACACACACCTCTCCCGGCATAGCCCACTGTGTTGCTCTCCCAATGAAGACATCAGATCAAAGGTGAGGCCGTCAGGGCGGGGATGGAACGCTAAGCGGGTTGCCGGGCTCACAAAGAGAAGATGAGCCCCTGACCCCCCTGCCCTGCTGACCCCCTCATCCCGCCAGGAGAGGGACACACTAGGGGCCTTAATCCAGATTAGGAGTAGATTAAGGGCCCCTCCAACAATGGAATCCCTCGTTTCACTGAGAGAGAAGAGCTAAAACTCTCTCTTTCAGCTGCAGGAAAACATCCGCCTTCCCCTGCGTCTCTGACACATTTGCTTTCACAGCCAGAAGTGGACATTTATGTGAAGAAATGATTAAGAGCGTGGTCGTAGTGGTTATTTAACTTCTCTGCTGTAAGAATGTTGAGGACTGACCCATAAACAATGCAATTGCATTGCCATAGTGTTGTGAAGCAGACTCATTGAACATATTAAAAAGACAAATGAGATTTATTTTTTTAATGAATTGCTCCATTCTTATCTGATATTAGTTAAGTACGTAGTAGCGTGGGGCAAGGGTGATTGAGAATACATTTAAATGCTCTTTAATTGAAGCTCTTTGGCTTATGTGCTTTAACGTGAGGTTGACTTGTTGACCTCCTCAGAGTGCCCTGGCATCCTCGTCCAGGTTCGGGCACTACTACGACGTCTCCAAGACGATGGAGCCAGAAATTCGTCAGGCAGCCAAGTGCCACCGCTTCTACCTTCCAGAACATCCTAGCCAGTCATCACCCACACACAGGTAAAAGGACGAGACATCATCCCCAGAACGCATGGAAACCAATGAGACACCATCTGCAGAACCCAGGCATACAAACACGACATCCTCCACCAAACACACTTACACAAATAAGACATCTTCAACAGAACACAGGTAAGCAAACATGGCAGCGTCCACAGAATGCAGCTAAACCAACAAAGCAGGTAGACAACCCCATTTAAAGAGCACATACTTTATAATCCCTGCAACCATCATTTACAGTCAAACTGAGAGGAAGATTTAGAGCCCCATCGTCACGTAGAGCCATTTAGTTTGAGGAACTTATTCATAAGAATTGGATACACTTTAGGGCTGCAACTAAAAAAAAAAAAATGTCAGAAATAGTAAAAGAATAGTTAAAAAAAAATAGTTTTCTGTAGATCAGCTAATCGATCAATTATTTGATTTAGCTTTAATAAAATACAGTACAGAAGACATCTTAGTGTCATCTTAGTATAATAATATATATATCTATATATAATCATTACAGCTGAAATCTAAGCATCCACAGTTTAAATGGACAAACTGTGATTCTCTTTTTAAAATAAATGTTTTATTATTTTACTGTTTAAACAGCTGACCAGTTTAAACCCAGCTTGGTTCATCCTCATTCTGGCTGATGCCACTGGCCAAAGACATGCAGCCTCTTGGAAAGGTTGTGTATGTCTATTCAAATAAGGGTCTCGTTTGCTCAGCGTCTGTTTGATTTCTCCTACGTTGAGTGTATTTAGGGTTCAGAGGTCACGCGGGCTCTTTACTTAGAGAGTGCTGTTGAACACACAAGGGCACACGAAGGCACACTCACACACGCACTGGGTAAATACAGCAATCTGGAGCACAGAGGATGTGGAGGAGGCTTTATAGAACCCCCTTCCTTTATTTCAGTAAACAGAGACTGTTTAACGGAGCAAGCGTGCAAACACATTCAAATGTTGACGACGTTTTATGGTATGCATTTATAGTATGCATCATAGAGTGGACAGCATTCATTGTTTTACTAAATATTCCTCCAGAGCATAATAATGCATATTAATAGGGAACACATATAATAATACACTGATTTTTGCTGCGTTCTGGTGTGACATGGTGGTTATAGATCTTAGACATTTGGACAGCAGGAAACTACACCTGCACCGCAGCATTGTGTCCCCCCTCCCAACACTGACACGCATGCATACATGCACACACACACACTTTGCATATTACACACGCACATATACCACAGCGACTAAGCAGGCTACTCCCCCTTGCACGTGTCCACAGCCTCATGTTGATACCCTAGCTGTTAAATTGCTCCGTTTCACTTGAAGGCATAATTGGCACAAATTGCTCTCTAGGTGATACAGATCCTGTTGTTTAAGACCAAGCATCCCCCTTCTCTGCTCCTTTCTTCCCTCGCTGAAAGAGGAACGCCGAGATAAAGAAGCCTCTCTGTGTATGATCCTAATTAGCCGACGCACTAGCCCCTGGAGCTAAGCACCTAGACCTTTTGGGTACCTGAATGAGGGGTGCTCAGTGGGGGTAGCTAAAACACAATGCCGTCCCACACAATGGCTGCCAACCGGAGGCAACCTCCCGCTCAACTCGCATGTCAAACCATCCCAGCCCCCTACCTCCGAGCAGGGGCATGGGCAGAGGGGCCAAGCAGGGTAGGTGTCCCTCTTTCACCAAAACCAGCTCTATCATTAGCCACAGCGGGGTCAGGAGGCACCATTGTTGGGCTGAATAACTGAAATAGAGCACATGGATGTACTTGGGGCTAGTGTAATCAACACGAGTGTGCATTACTGTTCTTTATGCAGGGCTATTGGTGTGTGACCGATCTATGTATATCAGCTTTTATTGCCCGCAGGTGAGAATTGACAAGCAGCCCACTGTGACTCACTGCAGAGTGGTCATTACAATGGTGGGGCGTTCTTAAGTCGACAGTCCTGTGTAAAAGGAAGGGGTTAACATTCCTATTGGCCGTCCTGGAGGCACATGATGAGCTCAGCAGTGAGCCATCCCTTGACTTGCTGGATGTTTCTCCGGTGGTACTTTATGCCCTTTAGTCAATAGTGCACATCTTACCCCTGATTAAACACCAAAATGCTGCTCCCTGTTAATTTTCAATATCAGCCCATTAATCCCCCTCCCCCGTTCTCACTTATCGTCTTTGTTGTGTGTCTGTTTGTGCATACGCACCTCTCATCCGTCTGTCTGTCTCGGCACAATCACATCCTCGGGGAGCTGACGGAGAACCAGTCATGTTGTAATTTAATCAACCAAATAAATTAATTGGATCTCTTGATATGGATCGTCTGTCTGCTTCAGTGGCTCCAGAAAAGCACAGTCAGGAGGAACATGCTGCAGTCATGGAGGATTATGTGACTGTGATGAAAGGCCCGTATTTTTTTTATTATCAGAAATGGTTTACACATTCTGAGTAACCCTTTTGTGTTTCTTTCTGTCTCCTCCACTCTCTCTTCAGTCCCATGCTCCAGTCCTACTCGGCGTTGCTGAAGTCCCTCCAAGAGGTCGTGAACAGGGAGGGCTTTGATGTAGCAGCCCCCATGGTAAGAACCAGTGGTGAATGGTGAACATTTGCTGCTAAAATGGAGGGCAAAGCAGCTAAACAAGAGAAATGTTCCTCTCCAGGCTGCCAAAGTCTTCATGCTCCTCCTCAGTGCTTCAAACCTCCACCAGTGGAGTGAGAGTGGGATGGAAATCAATATCAACACAACACATTTCCTATCCAAGTGTATGCTCTGGTCCCCTCCCAGTGTTTTGGGATGTGTGTTTGGTTCTCTGCTTGACATTGCTGACATGCAGGAAGCAGTAAGCTGCCCCGAGCAGTGATGCAACGCAGGTGTGCATTTTTCTTCTCATTCACTAAATGTCATTAAAAGGAGAACTCTTTGACTCGCCGACATGTTGCAAATGTCTCCTCGTAACCTCACTAATTACAGTCAAACTGCTGCACCTTCGTTATGGTGAGTTTCATACATTTCAGCGTTTTTTTTTTTTTTAAAGAGAGATCTCGATCTGCGTCTGTGACCCCCGACCTCTTCTGTCATATTTCCTCTTTGAGTCTGTCACCTGCTCGGGTTCACCTGTGTGCCCCAGCTGTGTGTCTCTTACCTTTGACAGACATCTTTTTAAATAATCGCCGTTCTTCAAGAGAACGCCACAAACATCCACGGCCCCGTCAGTTCCCCACAGGACCTAGTGTAAACCCTTTAACCCAGATTATATGTATGTATATATGTGTGTGTGTGTGTGTGTGTGTGTGTGTACACACCTCCCACACCTTATTCACCTACTTCCAGTGACTCCCTCCGCTCGTCACCTGGAGCCACCTCTCCCCTTGTCACTCGCACACAGGAGTCCGGTCCCGTAAAGCCGGCACCCTCCCTCCCCGAGCGCTGTCACTCACGCCAGATTAACTGCTGACATCATTAAAGCAGTGTGACCGCCTGACATGCTGTTGGCACAGTCCAGGAATGCAGACCGGCACTGAGCGACGTGGGCACTGGCACAAGAATGCCCCAATACGGGTGATAGTCAGTGTGTGTGTTGTATGTTTATTTGTTTAATCTGCCATCACGGAGTGGAAGATGCAGATTTCATATTAGCTGTGTTATGTAAACAACAGATTAGTATCTCAGATTAATCTCCCCGAGCATCGTCTTTGGAGATGAATGGGACCGGGGGGGCAGCAGGACTGGGACTCTCCTCAGTGACTGGCTGGTGATTAGATCGCGGTCCCAGGCTGGCTGTAGTCTATATGGCTGGCCTCTGGTCCTTGGCTGGGCTCAACTGGCACAGTTCCCTGACTTTTCTATAGGCTTAACTATAGGAGTTAAGTTTGGCCTCTCCTCTTGATGCCACAGCAACAGTCGTGTTACCACAACCCCCCCGCTGGGCTGCAGACATAGAAATCAAATTCAAATTCTGCGGCCCCAAAGACCTGCGTAGGCAAATCCTGTTAAACAAAGAAAGGACATATCTAGTCACGACACACAAACACACACACACACAGGGCACTAATATGCAGGTATAGTATGATGCAGCAATGGTGCTGAATGGTGTTGAGGAGGTGTGTGAGAGTCCTCCTTTGGAAAACTATGAGCCTACTGTGGAAAAACTCCCAGAAACAATGGGGTTTATTTTTCTTAGATGCTTGTGATTCTGATCCAGATCCAAACGAAGCTTAGGTCATACTGGAGAGGAAGCGATGGGGAGATTTTGGGAGGCTTGAGATAATAGAGAGGGAGGGATAAAAGAGAGGAGAGGTTGAGGGAGGGGGGGGGAAAGTGAGCAGATTTGAGGCCGGAGCTTTGTTAATCACTCTTGGCTCTCATCTCGGTAATCAGGAGCCATCCCGAAGAAAACCCAAATAAAAGGCAATTGTAGTAAAGGTTAGAAACCTCTCACAGTTTGGACAGGCTCCTCCATTCTCTCACTTTCAGTGATATATATCCCACCGCTGTTTGGCTGCTTTTCCTCCGTCTTCATGCGAGTGGGTCACTGTTGATCTCTTGTGGTGGGGGGGGTTTTCAAGGGAAGGCACTCCACCCTTACCCAGGCCCCCTTGGCTGCAGAGCATGGCCGTTGTGCCAAGAATGTGCTGGGGTTTCTGGGTGGCGGCCATATTGGAAGCCTGTCTGACAGGTCCATTGTGCATGTGTCAGATGGCCTCTGTGATTGGGCAGTTGTGTCCAGTCACGTTTGGGCACTGTGTTCCGATCGTCTGTGCTGGTGAGCAGATTGTCCAGTCGCTCTCTCCCAGAGTTTGAGATACCGCCCCGAAAAACAGCACCTTTCCAGAATAAAATCTGGGAATCTCCAGAAGAAATCAAATAAAACTCTATTACTGCATCTTTATGTGTTTGTGTGTGTGTTTCTGTACTACTCCTGACCTTCTGGTTTGTTCTTTTTTTTTTATAGTCAAACTCGCGTAACATCCTGCGAATCGGGATTCACTCGCTTGGCTCGGCTCTGTGGGGCGATGACCTGTGTTGCCAGGACAACCCGAGGAACGGCCACGCCCTCACTACCTTTCTTTATGGCCTGCGTGCTCTGCTGAGGTCATCGCTATCCGTTGCAGTAGTCACTGTGCCTTCACATCTCATCCAGGTAGGACACAGTTCATAAGCATCAGCGTTCTGGAACACAACTTTTCCGATTAGCAATTATTCACTGATCTGATCCATAACTGAGAGCAAGTCATAACTGTCTCTGTTTTTGCTCCCCTGTCGGGTCCTCAGCCACCTACCTTTCACTTCCGCCAGAGGGACAAATAGCACGCTAAAGTGGAATTGAGTTGAAGTTGCAGACAGAAGACGGCGTTTTCTGTGTGCGTGGGTTGATGTTTGGCCCATGTGCCTTTCCTTTGTCTTGTTCATTAATGGGGGAACAAAGTTTGAAGTCTTTTGTAGGGGGGGCCTCCTCTTGACCCCGCGGTCCAGTGTCACCCCGGTATGACTCAGGCCTGCGGGGGCCTCTTCCTCACGCATCGCCCCCCCCCCCCAACACACCCAGTCGAGTGCCTCTTTATTCAAAGGCCTCCAAGTTTGTTTATTGGTGCTTTTAATTACTTGAAACTGTACAATGAGAGTGTGTTTGCGTTTTTATTCTCTTACAAATATCCCTCCTCGTGTGTGTGTGTGTGTGTGTGTGTGTGTGTGTGTGTGTGTGTGGTGGGGGGGTGTATGAGTCCACGTGCATGCGTCTGTGTACAGTCTGGCCTCTCAGTGTGAAGGTAGAGTCATCTGCTGAGGCATATGGCAAACCACAGCCCCCCCTCCCCCCCAGTCAACCATAGAAGCACACTCAACAGAAAGGCCATCTGAGACTTTTCTCTTGTTGTTCTATCTCCTTCCTTGTAGTCCGGTCTCCCTACAGCACGGACGCTACGCCGTCATCCTTCACACACAGATATAGGTCGATGCCGAAACTTCCACAACAGCTGTGTTTTCACAACACGACTCTGGCTCCGAGCCTGTGTGCTCGGTGCACAGCGGCGTTGGCCTAGTCACAGAAAGGTAGAGTGGCTAACTAGCAGATGTCAGCTGTGGTGGGAGCGGTCCCCCTGTCCCTCTCTGGCCTGGTCTCCAAACCCTTAATCTGCCCCCTCCTCCTCCTCCTCCACCCTGGGGAGTGAAGTGAATGAAGAAGAGGAGAGGAGGAGGGGGGGGATTTGGGACTGAATCAGGTGTTGGGTGACTAAAGCCAACATGGAGGTAATGAGAGGTTGTTAAGATGGACATGTATGAAATTACCTTATGGTTAGTTAAATCACACTTGCTGTTGTTGTCATAAAATAAGATTGTAATTGATCAGCTGAGGTCACCATGGTAACGGTAGGAGCGTGTCTCACCGAGCTTCTTTCTGCCTTCGATAATTAGCTTAGTTAACGGAGTGTGGCCTGTAGAAGACTGTCTAGACTAGCAGTGGGCTAGCTGGCCGAGCCGCGCCGGACTCTCTATCCATTATTGAGCAGCTTGGGAAGTTGAGCAAGTCACTGAAAGCCTCTTCACAGCGGCCCAGTGCCACAGTCCATCTGAAACATTAATTAGGCTTGTCCTGGTCCTCGCCATCGTACTATCTACCACCGTCCCCACCCGTCAACAAACACAAAACACACCGTCTTCTCTAACATGCATCCATAAACACCTCCCCGGCTGCTCAGGCTAGCTGGTGTCCTGATCTATGCAAATATTTCCATATAGGCCTGAACGGGTCACGTAGACTTGTTTTAGTACTGTAGTGGAGCTACAAAACCCAGAGGACAGGTTCCTTTTTATAACCAACAATCCTCCTTTCAGGTGATTTAAATTCAGGTCAATGATGATTTACATTATTGATCAATTTGCTTCTTATATTCTTGATTAATTGTTTATGAAATATCAAAAAGTATCGGAAAAACTACTTCCCAGAGCCAAATGTGACATATTTAATTTAAAAAATGACAAAGAAAAGAAATGCAAATCATTTTATTCGTAAAGCTTGAAAGACTGAAGGGATAATGAATTTGCGGTAAAATATTTTACATTTTCAAATAGTTTGCATCATTTTTGGAAATAACAAACTTTAACAGCATTTGGTTGGAGTTCGATTAAATCCCGTAAAACTAGACAGAATTTATTTGCTAATGGGCTAATGTTACTTAGTGCCTGTTAATTATAATTTGGGTGGTGGAATAGGAGGAGCAGAGGCGACCGGATCAACTCATCTTTATGTAAAGGCTTTCTTATAGTGGTTTTATTATATTTAACACATTGCTCTCTTCCGTTTGCTCTATTTTATGGTGTTTTTCTTCGTACTTATTGTACTCTCTTACGATGTTTTTTGTGTGTAATTTTTTAATTATGTTTTATTCTGTTCTGTGAAGCACTTTGTAATCGTGTTTCAAAAAGTGCTATTCAAATAAACTGTCCTAAAAGGTGCGTAAAAAACATTTTGTTGCAGCTGAATTGTAAGATTGTATTTTTTTAAGTATGTTTCCGATAAGTGTTAAAGCAGGGCCTGTAACCACCATGACACCTACACCTGTCACACCAGTTCTATTCTTTTTAAAGTTTGTGTTCCCAGTTGAAATGACATTTTTTTGTTAAATGAGAAACCTACTTTCATGTGTAGCCTTGGAAGTGATGTGCATTTATTCTGTCTCACATATCGACTCTCCCTAGACTTTAGACAGACGGAAAAGCATCGGACTCCCTCAGAGTGAGGGATTGAATTTGGGGTAGATTCTGCCGTGCACACATTTTCAAACAAGAAAACATAAGTAAAGAGAGCAATAAAAAAAAGAACATAGAGCCAGACAACTGTGACAATATTGGGGTTCATCAATAACGGGTTACAGGAAGGGACAATGGTTTACCCAGTCGAGCTAAGATACTGCAGAACAATCTGGGAACCCATCAGCGATCGGTGTGGTGACGGATAAGCCTCTGGGGCAAGGGGCTATGTTTCTGGGGTTATGGTGTGGCCAGATATATATCCAGGCCTAAGCCGATTTTGTTCCGTCTTCCACAAGTTACAAGCTCATTTCAAACCAATAAAAATCTAAATCAGAGATTGCATTTGGGCCAATGCATTCTGATTATTCTGCCCTCCACATAAACCTGAGTTCAACCCAAGGCTGTTCCACTGATTGTTCAACACCACTCCGGCTAAATGGAAGCCAAAATCTCTTTTCTGTTTCTGGAGATGAACTGCAGGGTAAATGACCGTTGGGCTCCTCTTACGACCTGTCAGTCACTGACGGTCAGCTGATGCACGGGGCGTTCGGAGGATTTGCACTGATGGAATCTGAGCTAATTGAGCCAGCATAGACTTTCATTGCAGAACCAAAGTGACTTTTGCTTGAGTACCTTTATCAATTATAAATAAGATTTAAAAAAAAAAAAAAGATGTAACCTCCCAAAACTCAGGGAGCGGCGGAGCACGTGCATGTCTTGCTGACGTCATTCTGCCTGTCTCACTCTTCGGAGCGTCTCTGTGTGGACACTTTGGAATCCTTTAACACTGAAAGAGTCTTTGCCAAGGAGACTCATTGTTGTATATCAGTAAGCACAGAATAATTATTATGGCCTAAACAGATGAGCACAGGTAGTTTTCTCAGACCCCGTCCTTACTGTACCGTTAATGTTTCGAATCATTTGTTATGGCAAAAACTCCTACATTGACTTGAATTGCTGCATTCGAGTGACCTCAGATATCCCGTAAGTGCTGGCGGTCCTGACTTGTGGGATATGCATACTTTAAAAGTAGGACAAAAATGAAAAGGAAGAAGAAAGAGTGCGGAAAAGACATGAAGGCATGAAAACTGCATTAGGCTGTGGCAGCCAACACAGAGAGAAGGATGTGAATGATTCAAGAGGCAAAGGGATTAATAATGTAAGACTCCCTCTTTCCCTCCATCCCAGTGTCGCTCTCTCTCTCTCTCTCTCTCTCTCTCTCTCTCTCTTTCTCTCTCTCCCCCCTCTCCCTTTACCCTGTGCCTCCACCCTTTGGTAAATGTTTCTTCATTCTTTTCTATCTACTGTATTTGTCCCTCGTGTGTCCTCTTTGTTGTCAATTCACCGACCTAACCAACAGGGGGAGCTCTTCACATCAAGCCTCTGCTGCTTTTCCTCCCACTCCTCCCCACTCCTCCCCTATCCTCCCCCGCTGTGTGCAGGTTTCAGGGTGTGCACCAACTGTGAGGCTTTGCATAAAAAAAAAAAATGTTGTTTGATGAAGTAAAAATAATGAGTGTGTGTTGCCATTGACTTTCCTGTAGACGTGTGCCTGATGTAAGCTGTATCTCAACATCACGTTTGTAACCTTTGTCAGGGTCCGTGACCCTCCATACCTCATCACCCTCACCTAAGCCATGGGCAGAAATGACCTGGCCACAGGACATGATGACCTAATTTAATTGCAACACTCACGGCCCGTCAGGTGGCTTTTAATTACCTGCTTCATGTTTCTCTCTGTCTCTCTCCCTCTCTCTCTCTCTCTCTCCCGGCCCTACAGGACAGAGCTCTAATGGGCAGCATAACCAGGCTATGTGACAATGCCATAGCCCTGGAATCATTCAAAGGCTCCGAGAGAGAGACCAACCCACTCTACAAAGATTACCATGGTAAGAACACACACACTCGCTTATCTTTCCGTCTCTTTTCCATCACACACACACACACACACACACACACACACACACAAGCAGTGCATTAAGGCAGGGCTGTGGATGGAGGCAGGGCAGCCCCCTTGCAGGCCAGGCTGTCAGTGCATGTTAGTGTGCTGCTGCTCAATCAGACGTGCTCCTCAGTAGACAGGCCGGGGGGGATTCAGCTGCCACGCTGTACCCCCTCTCCCTCGCACCCTCACCCCCTCCATCCCTGCCCCCCCCAGCGCAGCCTCTCTCGCTCTCGCCTCGCCCCCTCTCCATCCCCAGTCCCATACCCCTGAGGCTCTGGAGCAGAGCAGACCAACACTGGGGAATCGATATTCTCACCATCACTCTCTCTTCCTCTCTCCCTGGATCTCTCCATCCCTCGCTCAATGTCTCCGTGGCCAGCATGCTCTGCTAATAAATGGAGGGCAAGGCTTTGGGTATAGGGAGAGAGGGCGCTGGCGTGGGACTGTTGGATGGATGGAAGACGAAGAAAGGGAGAGGGGAGCCGCAGTTTGTTCTCTGCTCTCAGTCCTCGCCATCACTTTTCTTTTACAGCTTTACCCTTCCCCTCTTTCTCCCTTTTGCGTCCCTCTTTTCTATCACACTCTTGGCGCATAAAGGTCAGTTTAAGTGAGCGGGGTATTTTTAGCCGTGCCTCTCCAACTCTCCGACTCACTCTTGCGCTTTTCCTCTTATTTCCCCCTCCCTCCCCTCCTCGGGTGAGACAGCCATGCTTGTGACAGATGAAGGGATGAGAAGTAACAACGTTCAATGGCAGATTTCGGTTCCCATCCAGCAGCATGTTTCATTAAGAGAACACATCCCATAATGATCACATTCCTCTGCACTATAAAGGCAGGTGGCATGTGAACCCGTTCTACTTGTGAATGTTGTCGTGCAAACATTTCTTAATCATTTTGTCACGCAAAAAAAAAGTGTTCTTCGGAAGTATTATTTGAGTTTTTTTGTTTGCCCTCTGTTTAACCAGCCAACAGAAATTCTGGTGGGTTATGAAATACATTTATGTGCATGATTGTTTTGATGTGTGTTCATGAGTGCAAACGCATCTGGTAGAGTGTGAGAGTGCGTGCGGATGCGTGTGCGTGCGTGTTTGCGGCAGCAGTTCAGGGCTGCTCAAAGCATGCTGGGAAGCCTGTCACTGCAAATCAGGCAAGGGGAAATCACCCAAGTGCACAGATGAGAGAACCCACCATCCCCCTCTTTCTCTGTCTGTCTCCCTTTCTCCATTACTCCCTCGATCTCCTCTTTTCTCTCACGCTCATTCGCCACCTCGCTTCTACAGTACTTTTCCAGCCCGATGAAAATGTAACTTTGTGGTGACAGGAAAAGACAAACAAAGAGTAAAAAATATTATTTTTTTCTTGTTTGTTGCTTCGTCTCCCTTGTTGCTCTAATGTGTCCTTTAATTGGCACATTTCCTTCGCAGGGCAACCGCGCTGCAGCCTGTGAATAAAACCGAGGGAAGGAATGCTGATACAGCAATGTTTATAGATATCTGATAAGATATTTGTTTGGTAGCTTTGTCTCGTAGTAACAGTGATAGATTTAATACCACTATGTTCCTAGTTTCTGGTTAGTTCACTGACTGTAACTATGATGTAGATGTCTGAATAATGTTGTTTATGACCCTCCTATATTTACTCATTCACTCAAGAAGCAGTTTAATTCAAATCAAGAAACGAAAACATAACATTGAGTTAGAATTAAAAAAATGCTTGGAATAAGCAGATGGATTCTTGGAAGTGTCCTTTTAAGACTCTCACGTTGGAGTCAAATTAAAAGTTGCGACGTCTTTGTAGATATCAAGAAGAGAAAAAACGGTGTCAGTATCAGAAAAGTGATTTGAAACGTCATAAAACATGCACACGTGCACGCTGGGACACCTTGCTTGTACTTTTACTGCAGGTTTTATGTTTCAGCTGTGATCTGTTTTACTGTCCTGCAGGTCTGCTGCACGTTCGCCAAGTGCCTCACCTGAACTGTCTGGCAAGTAAACTCCCTGACCACAAGGACCTGGCCTTTAAACTCAAGAGAAAGCAGTTCACTATTGAGGTACGTTGTCATGGTTACCCAGCATAGCCAGGGATCCTTCCTAAACAAAAAACATTATGGCTTCTACCCTCTCATAATGCCATCTTTCAGTCAGAATCCAGTTTTGTCGTTTTATATTGTTGCCCAAATTTCTAATGCTTCTATCATGAAACCTTTAACCTAAATTCACAATCATTTACTGAGAACGCCATGCATGAAATTACAAACTGTGCTGCTGCTGATGAGAAGTCTCTCGCGTTGCTTCTGCAAGCCTGTTTACTATTGGGTGTCAAAGTCAAAGGTGAAGCTATTGATCCTACACTGTTGCTGCCACACTTCCTCCAGCGTAGTGTGGAGAGGAAACACATTTCTATCTGTAGTCATCAAAATGCAATGAAATATGCTGGTGAGGGTTTAAATAAAGGTAAAGTTAACATTTACTGATCAACTGACATGGACATCGTGGGGAAGAAAACGATCTACCACTTCCTACTTTGTCTGGCAGCTCACCATTCAGTCACTCTCCTGCTGGAGACAGCAGTGACCTGTTAAGGCTCGGTTATGCTTCCGCGTAGTGATCAAGCAACGGCCACGCAGTTGCTTGGAGACCGTGATGGTTCTGCATGGGGTTTACGTGTCGAAATGCAATTCAATGCCACACCGCTAGAGGGCGCTATGTTTTTTGTAAAGACTGACCGACCTACCGAGACTCTTGACGTATATCGTCGTTAGCCTCGTTATAGCCTATTTGCTTACCTTCCGGCTTTAAACAGCCACAATTTTTCAGTGTTTTATTTCTTTGTGCAAAAGCGACAAGGTGCAAACAATAAAACGAGGTGCAAAGAATAAAAGTTTTAAAAGTTTAAATGGCGGTGTTAATGAGTGGAAAGCGGTCTCCAGCGGATGTAGTTAGCGGACCAATCACAGCCAATGCCGCTGCGTTGGTGTTGCGTCGCCTCAACACACGTCTAGGATTTTTGGGAGGTGCACGTCAGGCCCTTGCGTTGGATGTAAGGGGGGTCCGCAAGGACTTAAGGGGTCCGCAAATGGACAAATGCAAGACCAGATAACTCCACCATTTTACACAATGCTTCATATCCGTCCAGAAGTAGAAATTCCTACTTTTGACTCCTCTATGGCGTCGTAAAATGAGGCAATGTGCTCAGCCTGATCCTCTACCTGGTGGATCTGCTCTATCATTGGTTGAATTTGAACTGTGGCAATGGCAGCTGGCATCTTATAGATAGGTGTCTTTCATAAAAGTCTGTACAGTGCAGACATTGTCCCCTAACTTCAGTAGACTTTTGATGGTGTACGACTCCGGCAATAGTTTAACTTACTTTCCACAATCTCTAAAAGGCTGTTTTCCACCTGTATTGTTTGGCCGTATATATACCTGCTGGAATTTGACACGCCTGTCATTTCCTCCGCTTGCACTGCAACAAGCAGCGTCTCAGCCACCTGCATAGCAACGTCCTCCCTGTGCACCCGGCGCATGCTGTTCAGCAGCTTGTTCTCAATCCTGTTGAGGTCCCTTTTGAAAATTGGCTGAGGATCAAAGTGCCTCCGGGCCACTTGAGTCGCACCTCATACATCGTTTTCAAATATGCATTGGAAAATCCCATTTTTTGAGGCGGTCCCCACGTAGCCCCATTTCACGTTTTTCTTTTCTTCCACGCAGTTTAATACGGGTCACTCAGCACCTCCACTTGCTGGATGTCCTGCTAACTTCAGTCAGTTCGGTGTAGACGTGGAGTAAATATCATATACTCGGCACACGGTTGTATGGCCTTCACATTTTTTGTTTTGATTCATGATTTCTTCCCCTCGTTGCCGTTGGCTTCCTGTCAGAGACGCATCCATTTTGCATGTGTCACATCATCACTCTCACTCGGAGCAATCAATCTGTCACTGAACTACCACTCTAGAGACAAATTAGGGGCCTCTCCTCTTAGCTCAGGCTCATGATTGGTCCTCATTACATTATCATTACCTTATCACACCCTCTGGTCCTTGGCTCTTAGTGAGTCCTATTGTCTCAGCAAGGAGGTGAGGGGGAGGAGAGGAATGCCCCCCAACAAACCTTCCCCACATCCTACGGTCAACCCCTTCAGAATTTTCTGCCAGCCTTCACCATCACTCTCAGCCCTTCTCCTGCCTGCATCGGCCCACTCCCCCTCCTTTCTCTGACCCCCTGAATAGGCCACTCCAGTATAGATTTATACGGTCCGTAAAAGTCAAGGTGGTTATCCTCAATGGTCTTTTAATTAGGATTCTGTATTGGGCAGGCCAGGGGGCAGAGGCTTCGGGCATCCCTGCAGCTCTGTGGGGCCCGGAGACTGTCATATATCCCAGCAGCGCATCGTAAAGACCACACTTTGTCTGCCTTCCTTGTTTAAGGAGCTTTACTGGAGGTTTTTTTTTTGCTGAATGGTAACCGTACTAGCATTAAAAAGGGTGGTATCCACAGAGGGCAAACACATCTAAACTGGCTGCCGTTGTTGACACAAGAGAGCACATAATATGAAACGTCAATCACAATCCTTGCCCATGACACATTTCTATGTGTCAGGGAATTTCCCAGAGAACATTTATCACCAGTCATGCATCAAATCAATCAAAACACATATTGTAATAGGCTATTATGTCCTGTTGGGTTCTCTGGCACTGTGATTGGCTGTCATTAATATGTGCATCATCTCAGATGGAGATGTCACAAAGGTATGAGTGCATGTTGGCTCTGCGGCCCTCGCTGCAGAGGTCGGTTTGTACTCGTGTTTAAGTGTGCGATGCGGCTCAGCGTATACTGTGTTTGACCCGTCGGTCAGCTGCCTCGGTGGGACGCTGATTGACACACGAGATGGTGATTGGATTCTAAGCCCGGTGTCTGATATGTGACAGCTCACACCATCCCTGCTAATCACCTCATTTACTCAAGCTACAGGACTCCTCCGCCTGGGGGCCACAAAATACAGCATCCTCTCCCACCAAGTTGTCTTTCTTCTTCCGTGCTCTTATCGTGGTCGTGAAAGATAATTTTTCCAACCAACTCCCGACTACTTTTTCACATTTGAAATGCAGCGAATCCAGCCTCATTCCCACGTATCACCTATGTGGTAGAACTCGTGATGCGCGGTGAATGACAGGTGATTGACAGTGCTAGCTTCTCACCGGTTGAGTCAGGCAGATACATGTCACACATCTGTGCACGGAGTCATGCTGGTAACTAATTTCCCTAACTGCTGGTTGACTCACACTTCTCTCACCTAGCGCCTCGGGAACGTGAAGGTATTTGTTTGCCAGCACACGCGGTACATGCTTTTCAATAAAGAATGCATTTATTTGTAATCGTTTTTTCCTAATTCGATGGTTTTGACGTTTGTCGATTTGGTTTTAATAAGCTTCATTAAGCTCCACGCTCGGCGCCATCATCGGGCATTCTGTTGGTTCGTTGATAAGGTTACCACGACGACGGCTGACGTACCCAAGAGTTCAAACTGCGGTTGATGAGCAGTTATTGGCCATGGCGCCTGAAGCCAGAATTAACCCATGGCCCTGTCTGAGCAGGTAGGGGAGTGTTAGGTGTTTGGACCAGATTAACACATACTCATAGACACACCACAATCAGCGCTCACTCCCACACATATTGACGACGACACAAGCGCATACTTATTGGGAAACGCATGCACACAAGTGACACGCGATGTGCGTGAGAATTTTGTCACCCGCTCCTATCAAGCCAACACAGGCTTCTGTCACTCCTTTCACAATGCTGGATGCTTTGAGGATGAAGCTTTCAAGAATGCAGATGGTACGCAATTACATGCTCCGTACCTTTGTTTGACCCTTTAAACTGACACGGCAATGTGCCTGTGGGGTGCCGGGATGCCGGAGGCAGGTCACAGGGTCAAATACAGTATAAGACGGGGATTTGTGTCAAATTAGTCTTCTCCTAGACAGGCTACTTGGAGGTGTCTAGGCCGAGCTCTGTCACTCGGGTGTCTAGTCTGTATGTGTGTTTTGGCTTTAAGCAAAACTTTGTAGTCTTGGAAACTTTCAGGTTTGTGTTAATTTTTTTCTTTTTTTGGGGGGGGGGGTTATGACCTAATTTTAAAGTAGTCGCATGATGAATGTGATGAAGGTCCTTGGCCAGATTCATACCCTAGATCTCGCTTTGCCTTATGTTTATTAATGTGGATTATTGCATTTGTCAGTACTTCTCCACAAAGCTTTCCACCACAATAGTTGAACCTGTCCCAAAACCACAACGTCACCCATCACAGTGCTGCCTTGGCTAATCAAATACATTCTTGGTAGATTACATGAACTCTGTACTACTACTGTTTACTTCGCAACCGCTGTAATTAAAAACAAAATAATGGGCTCTGTGAAGCGCGTGTCATCATCTCATCTCACTACCTGAAACCCGCCAACGCAGCCTCTGGTCTCTCTGAACGCAGGCTGTTGTTTGGGGATGAATACCCACAAATAAGAGCCCAAAAACACACAGGGATGCCTCATGTCAGCCGAAGTCCGTCGTTTAAAGGCAATTAAATGCTAATTTCATAGAAACGGTGCTAGATTTGCTATGCACTGTATTTGTTTAACCCTCACGCCACCAACTCTGCAATCACACAAACATTTCAAACGATCCAGTGACCTTCCATCCCTCTTGACATCAGCAAGCTGGGTGTATTTTTAAGCTGAGTGGAAGCAAAGATGGAGCAGAAAAGGGGGATGAAGGGGATGATGGTGCTGAGAAGAAGAAGAAGACTTAAGGAGAAGAGGAAGCCGAACTGAAAGAGTCCGAGGGAGGTGTATAGAGTAGGTTAATGTTTCTTGGCATGTCCTCAAAACGTCTTTAAGACAACGCCTGTGTCTGCTCCCCGTTGAAGCCTGTGGGTGCCGAGGGAAGGGTGTTAATGGACCTATGTGAGGAACAGAGCGAAGGCTCGGAGAGGAGGGGGGGGGGGCATAAGCGGAGAGGAGCAGTTAAGTGATTCTCAGGTCAGGTCTAATTAAAATGAGGGCTTTTCCTCAGAGGCACCAAAATGTCTTTATTGAGAGGGAAATAAAAAGGGAGGGAAAGAAAGAATGGTAGAATGCAGAATGAGTTAGACAGAGACCCGGTCCTCGGGGCCTGTTTGTGTATTTGTTTGTATTCCATGCCTGGTCGTATATCTGCTTCCCAAGTCTCACATAATGCTTGGTACTAGAGATCAGGGGAAGCCGCTGTTGAAAAGAACTCTACGGAGAAAGAAGTGAACTGGGTCATTTAATATTTACTTCCATTAGTGGATCACAATGACTTGAGTTAACTTAACTCAAACAATATTCTAACTGGATATTCTGACCCTATTAGTAGCATGCAAAGAAAATCCGTAGGTGCTTCATACATTCTGATAACTAACGCCTGCCTTGGGAATCGCGATCAGACGGGAATCGGACCTTTTTGGAATAATATTCCGAGTGAATAATTTATACGTCCTCCCTCGGTGCACACCAGCCTCCGCCGCAATTTGGAATGAGGTGTGCTTCTGGTTTGTGCGAGGGGGAGAGAGACGGAGAGCCCGGCGTAGGCCAGTCAGTGGCACGCAATCGGACCCCTCAGCCGAACAATATTCACAACATACATCAGATTTGCATTTATTATTTAACAGGGATTTTATCTATTCTGCAAATGTGCATGTGTGTTTGAAAAAGGCCAGCTTGTCAGGCCTCTGTGCTGAGTCTCGGCTGTGTGGGAGGAGCAAACGTGATGTTTTTGTGCTGTGTGTTTGTATGTTACCTGCATGATGGGACCTGCAAGGGATTCGGGCTCGCCACACAGGTGCATGAACTGCTTAAACTGTTTAATCTGTTGATGGTGAAAACCAACTTCACTAATGCAACATTTCTTATGGCTGGAAATGCAAATGTGCCCCCCTTTCGGTGGCATAGCTGTGAAGTCAGTGTGTCCTGGACGTAGAGGATGTGCTTGTCTTGATGAGGTCAAGGTTCAGAAATGTCCCCAATGAGTTTTGTTTTTTATTCTCAAGTGCCTCGGGAGAAAAAGTAGTAGCAGTAGTGTTTGCTTCAGTCGAGTCAAAGCGCGGTAAGAGAATATCTGGGACTTTGCCAAATGTCCTGCCCTCTATACTATATCTACACAATGCCCAAACGCTTCTTGCAAACGTGGAGTATTAAAGGAAAACCAAACAGGGCATATGTGCTCCTCCTGCCAGACTGAGTAAGAGTGTGGTCTGCCTGAACTCGCCCTGGAAGTGAAGCTGTTTCATCAGTGAGCAGTGAACCCTTAACATTGTCCATGCACCACTCAGCCCCCATCAGACCAGACCGGCCACATTGGACTCAGACCTGATTAAAGTAGCCCTAGTTGTCTTCAGCTCCCATTAGAGGGAGGAAGGGGAAGAGACTTGCATGCCACCCTACATCCATGGGGTCTTGTGTTACTATAGGGTAGTAAGTGTGTTCAGAGAAGGCTAGCCATTAGCATAATGGTAGTGACTGGGGAACCATAGGCCCCCTGGTGCTTATAAACTGGGTCCTCACTGGATCCTTGGCTTCTGGATCATTTTATTGTTATCTCCTAATTTTGCCTTAGGTCCATGTACTTTGCTACAAGTCTTAAAAAAAACATTTGTTAATTTATTGTTTATTTACCTCACAGTCCAGCATCATCCATCCTTGTATTATTTATCCTTGGCTGGTAAACTTTATACTTGGCAACCAAAATAAATACATCTTCAAGTGTTTAATATATATAGACATGCAATTATGTACAAATGCATAAAAGACTACACAGAATAGGACATTTGTAGTTATTCATTTTTAAAAACGTCATATTTTTGCATTTGAAACTCCCAACATTCAGCGCCGTATTCTATCTTTAATCTAAAATTTCACAGAAACATCATATTTGAGAGTAAATGCTGGCGAAAGGTAGAGGCTGTCCTGTTTTTTGGCTGCTGTCATTTTAAACCAGCCGTAATAATAAAAAAGAAAACAAGGTTCCCCTCGCTGCTGGTCGTCCACGGAGAAAGTTAGAACCGCCATCATGGATCCAAACCGCTCCACGGTCGGGCGGTTCAAAGGTGGAATGTTGATCCGGAGCAGGAGCATCCAACTCAGGAAGGCTCTCTGCTCGGGTCCTAAAAATAACTTTCCCACACTCTGACTGCTCCGTGTCCTGGGGGTCAGCAGGAGGAGTGTGCGTATGGATTTCGCCGTGTGTCTGTGTTTGTTGTGCTGCTGTGATTTGAACACATTTAAAACACTAATAATATGATGAGATTATGTGCTCGCTGTCTGTTTTCTGATCAGTTCAGTCTCTTGATAGTTCGTCAAAATAACCATTTGAACATAATTGCCATATCTTCAGGTCTATCTACAGAATATCTGCTTCTTTAATTTGTGTGCATCTTTTTTTTCTAACTGCTCTCGCTGTCAGCAAGCCCTCAATGAGTCTTTGCTTGATGAAAACAAATTGGCTGTCGTCCTCTTCCCTTCTCTTTATCTCCAGCACACCATAAAGGCATTTGTTTCAGCTAATCGCGGGAGCTACTTAACCCCCGCTACTGTGAATATGGTTGTGTTTAAAAAGGATTCACCCAACAGTCAACACGGAGTTGTTTAAAGTGCTGTCGGCCATTGAGGGAAGTTGGCCGGCCGGCTGAATGCGGCGGCGCTCATGAATTTTACGAGGCAGCGTCGCTGTCCCTCAGAGTTCACAGGTGGCTGTTGAAAGGCCCGGTCCAGATGATGGAGGAGAGTTAAGGACACGCATAGAGGCCTGAATGGACTTTAATTACACCCAGCAGATGAGTCAGAGGGCCATTTGAAGGACAAGCCTGCACATCAAAAGGCAAGTTAGAGGGCAAGGTGATGCCTTACTAAAAAAACCTTATCCTATCTGTGAATTAAGGTGTTTAAGCAGCAAAATAAGAACTATTTTCTTTTGTGCATTTGTCAATGTGTGTGTGTGTCTGCAACCTAACACACAAACACACACACACGTGAATGTGTGAAGGTGGGGGAGGCAGTGGTGGGAGAATACTCCAGTGTGTGGCTTAACCAAACTTTCCTTTTGTCCCTAACAATGATGAGTGATGATGAGTGACAGGGGTGTTAGCAGTGGATCTGGGGAACAGAATGCTCCGGAGCAGCGCTCACCCAAACTCACACAAAAGGCAGCAAAAGGTCAAATCTGAGGCAAGCTTTCTTATCCACTGACAGATAATATGTGTCATTTAAATAAAGCTACAACGCTCGCGCTGACACGGTCATGCTATTTCTTATGCAGCGGTACATAACTTTGAACAGTCTGTCAGTTATTGATTATCAATAAACGGAGCCCCTTACATACCTCTTGCCTTTTCTTTGCTCTCATTTTTAAACTTTAAGAACTTCCTTTTTCTCAACCCAACAAAACCGCATATCGATATATCCTCTCACTCCGAAGCAGAAGTAAGAAAACATGCACAGTTGTCCTTTTGTTATGAAAAATCCATACATTGTGCTTACACAGCCCGACACAGAAACCCCCCCCCCACCGCTAGATGAGGAGGACGTGCGTGCCAGTGTTTCCCAGGAGGCGGTTGCAGACGGAGGTTCTGAGGCCCGGGGATGGCTTTAGATGGCGGTTAGCGAGGAACCAGTATTTTTTCCCTGCTCTCCTCCTGCTCCTCCCCCTTTCTGAGCTCAGGCAGTGATGGTTATCGGGGGTGACAGCTCACCTCTCCCTAGCGTGCCTACGGTCCTTGGAGCGTTAGCGCCCCCCCCCCCCATCACGTAACCCCCCCACCACCACCCCCCAGTCCCGGAAGGCCACAAAGGTTTCTCCATATGTTAGTCTGAGGATTCTTATGAATCCCCCCCCCCCCCCTCCTCTCAGATAATCTTTTCTGACAAATAGATTTGTGTGAATGAACTAAAATCAGGTACATTTCTGCAGGATCCCCTCCTCATAAATCTCTCTCATTGTTTGACTTTTTTTTCTCTTCCTCCCTCATGTTGGTCTGTGTGAGCTGCGACTCAGTGGTGTGAAAAGATCCAGCCCGGAGTTTCACATCTATTAAAAGCTTCATGTTTGGAGAGGGAAGTGATCTGATGGCCTGATGCTGTACGCTCACTTACACACACTGTTTGTGTGGGGACGTCGCGTACGTTTGCTTCATCGCCCACCGTGAATACTTGTGTGTGTTTGATTTAACGCTGACAAGGTATCCTTCCACACCTTTGTGGTTTTGAATCTCCTCAACAATTATTTCATGACTTTATTTGTATTTGTAACAAAATGTTACCCTTCGGCTTAACTGATGAGTTAAAAAAGTTTGAATAAATTCAGTTTGTTTTGTCAGCGGTATGATGGAAATAGTTTATGTCTCTCACATCAAAGTTTGTTCTTCTTGACTGAATTAATTCACTCATATGAGGAGTAGCCTTCTTATCTGGAAGAGGAAAGATCCCAGTGAACGGCCCTCTCAGGAGAAACTCACAGGACATGAAAGTTAACAGCCTCCTTTGATGCACATCCTTAAAACACATTCAGCAGGCGGCGTTTGACTTTCTGCATCAACGGAAGTCTTGCAAGGAGACAAGAGATGTAATGCACAAAATTATAATTAAATCAGCACACCAAATTTCTTGCACCCCCACGACCGATTTCACATCTTGGTGTGTGTGTGTGTGTGTGTGTGTGTGTGTGTGTGTATTGAGAGTTTGCATGCTCAGATGGGCATGGAGTAGCACAAAAGCATGTGTAGTGGTGAATATTAGAGCAGACAGAGTGTTCGCGAGGTTCTCTCTGTGTACAGAAAGAAAGAAAGAAGTGCTTTTCCCGTCTCAAACTCACTCCTCTCCCCCTCCCTCCCCTCCCTCCCTCTACTCCTCTTTTTTTAATCATAGTGAGCTTTTTAAGAGTGTCGCTCCGTCCGCATTCAGAGCCTTTATTCCACCTTAACAGCGTTCACATCCAGCCCGTTCACCTCATTTGCTACCAGACACAAAGTCAGCCTGGCATCTTATAAGCTGGTGCCTGTTTTAAGATGTAATTCAAGCTAAACTCAATTGCTGAACTTCACTTCACTCCCCCCCCGCCCCCCCCCCCCCCTCCCCTCATTTCAATGGTCGGACAGAAGTGTGCAGACGCAGCAGCACTGCTGTGGGAATCAATCTGCAAGGTTATGTGACTATGTGAGGTGTGTGTGTGTGTGTGTGTGTGTGTGTGCCTGCAGGCTGAAGTGGAATGCCAGCCGCACCCCTCACATCACCCCATGTGATGTTTGGGGACACGTCCAACACCTACTCCGAACACGCAATATTAATCAGTCGTCTTCTTCTCTCTTTTTTAAAACGCGTGAGCCTTCCATCTTTTCTCAACGTGGTGCATCCCAACTCCCGACCAGCAGCCTATCAGAGAGGAGGTGTAATCTGACTTGTCTTAATTACAGGCAGTATCCAGTAATAGGCTGCTTCCTCAGATATCAGCCATTAGAGCAGCGTCCCTGACAGGAGAGACCCGATTGGCTACGAGCTGGGTGATAAAGAAGCCATGCCTCATTTACCTCCAATTTTTTTGTTCACACATCCCTGTATTAAAGTCAAGCGTGAAGATGGCACAGGACTGCGTTAAACTGATTTATGTGGAAGGAGCTAATCTGCTCATCCTGATTGCATTGTCAGCAATCGGTGCTGCTTTACAATGATTTCACTGGATAGAAGTTGTTTCAGCAAAGTTTCAATGCAGTTTTTCATTTTTTTTTTTTTTATTATTATTAAACGGCCCCTTTTCTGGAGTCATTAAAATTGATGACAGTAGAGCACTGTGACATTATATTCTTGTTCCGTTGTGAGCTTATAATCGGACTCGCTTCCAAAACCTCAAACCAGCAGCTCTTGTCTGCTAATTGAACCAAACCACAACAAGCGTCCTCGGATAAACTCGAACAAGGAGATCACTTTTACTGTTTCCCCTCAACTGTCTGCACTTGTCTGCCTTTCTTCTCGGCCCACAAGTTTACACAAGCCCCGCGGCCGCTTCATCGAGTGCTCTCCTTGACTTCCAGCTCGGATCTCGCTCCATGAACGTGATGTCCACGATGACCAGAAGCATGTTGGTTGATTCGTTCCCAGTCCTTCCATCTCATCCGTTCACTTTGCCTTCATTAGCTGCGTGCGATCCGATGACATGATATGTTTGAGTAATTCCACCGTCAATTTCAAATGCCATAAAACAAAGTCAAACCATTAGAGATAATATACCCATTATTAGTATGGAAATTAGAAACAGAATGCCATAGAGTAGCGAGCGCCTGTCACTTGAGTGACAGTTAAAGACACTCCTGGTCCGCTGCACTGTATTTAAGATATGTTTGATGTTTTTCAAACTCCATATTTGGCGTATTATCCCCGGGTGGCGGCTCACACCTTGTTGGTATTTAAGACAGATTTCAGCGGATATTAGCGGATTGTGGTGGCGGTTGCTTTTAAGGGTGCAGCTCCCTCATAACAGGGAGGTGTCGTCTGCTGACAGATCACTGTCCGGATGAGAGAGCACAGCAGCATCCCACCTCATTACCGTCGCAGCGCACTAACCGAGGGACCGACACACTGCTCGCTGTGATTAAGATGTAAATTTCCTCTAATTGGAATGTAAATTCATACATTTATATGAAGACGTCAGCTGTCAGATTGCAATATTGTGTCCTTTTTCCTCCCTCTCCCCGTTCCCCAGGCAGGGCCTGGTGCCTGTATTCTGTATCATACTCCCACAGCCCGTCCTGGGATTTGCCGTTTGTTTAATGTCGGGGCCCATTGTCCCGCATCCAGCCCGTCATTGTAATGCTTCCCATTCATGTTTCTGTGTTTTGTTGCGGTCTGATTCGCTCTCGCTACCTGTGTTTGTTCCTCCATGCATGGATGAGCTGCCAGGGCTTCGGGGACGGGGAGGGACTTTGAGACGGGGGCCGGGGTCATCGGGTGGCCGTATTCCGTGTGTGCATCCATTACTTCTGCTGAATGTTCCTCAATGCAAATAAGTCTGCCACTTTGAGAGGAAGCACATGTATCTGAAGTAATTAATTTTACCCTTGAATGCCAGCTGTGGTGTTTGTTTGACGTCTTCCGAATGGAGCCTTCTCACCAAGAAGGTGTTAATTTGGGGATTTGGCAGATGAAGGAAGTGTGTTTGCCAACGTATATGGCCGTATAACTCGGAGGCGTCATTTTTGAGGTTGCGTGGGATTGGTGGATTGATCAGACAAAATTCCCCCCACTCAAATGTTTCAGTAAGTTATGTCACAGTGTGATAAACTCAGAGGGTCTCGTGAGTGGATGGATGGCGTTTACAATGTGTGTTAAAGGCAATAGAATTTCTTTAAACCCCTTTAAAGATATATTTATTGTGAATATTTTCCAATTCTGTCTGTATTTAGTCTGTATTTTAGATGTATGGTGTTTTATTTCCATGCATCATGTTCAAACACCTGAGTCACTTAAGACTGGATACTAATCCTATTTTCACACAACAATCTCCACCAATTCCTGTCTCAACAGGTCATGCTACTGAACTCATGGGCATGGGCAAAAGAAAAATAACCAAATGTCACACCTGACAAAAATCATCCAGAAGCAAACGAAGTAGAAGAGAGCAAACGCTTTTGAATAACGCCTTTCTGTGGAGATGTCTCCCGTCTTAAAAGTCACATGTACGCAGACATTGCCTCGCTAGTCATGTGACTGTGCAGATACGGGGTCACATTCAGACTGAAGAAACGACACAGAAGTCCTTTAACTCGAACATGTATGTGTAATGATGATTATCTATATCCACTGCATTATATACGGTAGCAACGAGAGCGCAGCATAAGCCTACTGTGCACAGTTCAAAATATTAAGCATTCAGAATATTCTCAATGGTCTCAAAGCCACTAAAATCATCTGACCGCATTCACTGAGGCCGTTATGAATGAGTGAAATCGTTGCGATTTGTTGTGTAAAAGGCGGAGTGCGTGCCAGATTCTGCCTGCGGGACATGTTTTGATGACTACAAACGAGAGCGAGCCAATTTCCTTTTCATATGTGTGTGGAGCATCAGGCATCTCTGGGTGTGTTCTCCAGGTTCCTGCATATCTCCTGTACATTCAGGCACGGCTTGTGTGTGAAAAACCTCACATGTCACGCTACGAAGGGTGGTTCAGATGTTCTGAGAACAAGTTGGTGCTTAATATGTAGAAATGTGTGCACGCCTACAGACCTTAATCAACTAAAAACAGGGAGGAGGGGGGTAACCTTAAAGACAATGGTGTGTTCACAGTATATCAGTGTGTGTGAAGGGTGCTGCAGGGTTTGACAACAGCATGTGTAGGTGTTGTTGGGTGAAAGAAATTAAAAAAACGGCGGCTCCCAGGAGGAACCCCCAGGCCACGTCAAGCAGGGGGGATGAAGAGGGGAGAGAGGGTGAAAGGACCCGTCTATTTTTAGGCTTGCACTAGCTGAACCTGTGTGAAGGACTCGCAGGCCAGCAGGTCTCCTGAGGCCTCGCCTGTTGTGTTGGAGGTGATGTGTCTGGGATTCCCACGCAGCGTGATTCCATCCAAGGGTTGATCCGTGCACCAGGAATCCCGACTATGCTGCCGCAGCATGTGCTGCACCCACCTGTGGCACCTCCACACGCTCTCCCTCCGTCAGGCCGGCATCCTAATAAACCTTGCTCCTTTTCACTTCCATTCGCATCCGTCACCTCACGTTGATTACACCAAATCAACAGCACGGAAACCTGACATGTTCCCAGCCGTTGTTTCCGTTAACCAGGAATCCGCCTCTTGTCAGGCGATGCTCGCGGCCCCCGGTCACATGGGTTCTTTTTTTATGCTTTGGGATTGGCTGACCGGACAGCAGCCTATCAGGGATCCCATCCTCCTCCGCTCCACCCTCGGCGGTGAACAGTTCCACCCATCACCTGACATGACTCCAGGTGTCGGAGGAGGAAGTGAATCATGTTTTTTTGGTGTTTGGCCTGAGGGTGTTTGCGGACTGAACACGTTGCTCATTGATTGATGAAGACATTCATTTGTATTCATTAATAGACAGATGTTGGGTATTACCAAAGATGATTCATGCAGCCATCACTTACCAACGAGAGTCACAGACATACAAGAGGAGAGAGCATCGTGTCCCCAGGTATGAGGGAGTCACTCATGCAGAAAGATCCCACATGGAGGGAGGAGGCATGAAGGAACTGTTGGCTTCCTCTCCTCCTTTGTGCCCCCCCTGAAAACACATCTGTCTTCGTTTCTCTGCCACACACCTTTTCTGCATCCTCCTTCTCACTCCACTCACAGATTTCTCACTGCTAACGGCTTTAAAATGTTTCCAGGTATTCTTGGGAGCGTCCAGGAAGTGTGTTCCTTCACGTTTCACACCACCTGCCATATTTAGTTGTGACTTTTTCTCTTTAGCTGTGAATTTGTTCTCTTTTTTTTTTTTAAAGCCAAATGTTGTTTTGGCCGTCGGACACACCGCTGCTGCTGCCGTTCCCCCGAGCGGTCCCGTCTTACATGCAAATACGCGTCAGCTCGATGGCGATCACCATTTTGTGTCGGCGGCGGAGCTATCTCATGGCTGCGTGCATTAAAACAATCCAACTTTGCCCCTCCCCCCCACCGCCACAACAATCATTTGCGGATGTGTTGGGTGAAATTTAGCAAGAAAATGATCATTTTCTGAATCACTTCACTCCACTCGCTGGCTGTTTGTTTCATTCTTTCTCTTTCTCCGTCTCGTCTTTGAGCCCTTTAAAAGACTCGCAGCCCCCTGCATGTTCTTCCCTTTTGCTTCTTTCTCTGTACTTTTTTTTTTTCATCATTATCCAACAGCACTTTTCTGTGCGTGCAAATGCTTTCTGAACAGCGTCCTTTCTTCCCTTTCAGGCTGGATGTCATTGTTGCTGCCTGTGGGCTGGGTGTATTTATTTAGGGGTAATTGGTGTGTGGATGAGTGAGGTAATGAGGTGCATCCACACTTGGCTGCTCCCCTCCCTGAGAGCCTGAGACAGACGTAGCCTAGCTGGGCTCCGGCTTGAGCGCTACCACACTGCTGTTTGCTCCACACAGGGCCAGAATGGCTCTTTCATACCCAGGTGGACAAACACAATCACGGAGGCTAATACCTCAATGAGGCTTCTGCTGTTTGAAGTGTGTGTGTGTGTGTGTGTGTGTATCCTCATGTGTGTGTTCATGTGCTTGTATTTTTGTGGGCGCCTGGTCGTTGGCCCGTCTGCATCTTCGAGTCCTCGCTCTGTGCGGCTGCTTGTGTTTGTAGAAGTGATTTCCCTGTGTGTCGGTGAGTGCATGTATATCAGGCCGAGGCGGTGTTCAGTGGAGCTCGAGGAGGACCTCTGGCTCTCGTAGCCCCCCTGCCAACCTTAAACTGCCCCCGACGTCCTGCAGAGTTACCTAATGATTTCACTTACACCTCCCTTATCTGTCTGGCCCGCGTGGCAGCAACCGTCTGACGCTCCAGCCTTTACATGCCATTTGCTGCCTCATATCCTGTGAAATTCAATTGCACAGCGAGGTCCCCCCTACTCTGGCCACAACTGTAGCCAGAGTAGGGGGGACCTCTCTCTCTCTCTCTCTCTCTCTCTCTCTCTCTCTCTCTCTCTCTCTGCCATGGCCCATATTTGTAAATACATAAACAGTTCTACCATCACACCACAAATTTAAAAAATCATCTCAGAACGATGTTGCATGTGAGTGTGTGTGTGTGTGTGTGTGTGTGTGTGTGTGTGTGTTTTCCCTGCTCTAAATGTGACACTTCACATCAGTGCATTGTGTTGATGATGGACTTTGAACAGGATGTCGAAGTTTTCCACTGAGGCTGGGATGTTTCGCGGCCGCCCACAGGTGTTGGGCAGATAATGTGATGCATAGATAGTTTTGTTGTTATCAGGGTAATTGGTGTAGACCTGCCAGCCTTTGATAGGCACACAATTACTGTATGCGATGCATAAGTGGACTCATTTTCGAGCAGGATTTTGAGTTGCTAATGGTGCATTATTCAGCTTTTGGTCTGTCCCCAAAAGTGCCGGGCCAAATCAAACACGCCGCTCCAGGGTAATTGAGGCCCACTCCGCACCCCCTGCAGTGAGCAAGGCAGAACTGTAATCCCCTGACAACTCTGACTTGGCCCCAATCTGGCAGGCCGCCCATTTCCCAGCAAAACGCCTAACTCGACATCGGGGGAGAATGAAGAAGCTGATCGTCACATTTGGAAAGCTTTCCAATTTTGTTATTCTTTTCAACACAACGGTGCTCTACTTATCTTAAACTCTACTTGGTAGAAGATAATTACACTCTAACGGTCAAACTCATATTCTTACCCGTTTCTCTCCCTGGGCTTTTGTGCTTTTATGATCAAAGGGCTTTTGGTAAATTAACCCGCACCACACCAACCACAGAAATGCCTTCATTTTTTCTTTTTAAAACCAGAAACTCTTCTACGAAATGAAAAGGCTCACTGATTACGTCAAGTTGATCAAAGTGAATTTTGGACTGAAATTCTGTTTAAATTGTCAGATGCAGGTTTGGAAATTAGAAAAGGACTGTCGTCTTTATTTTTAATTATTACCAACCCTGCAGATAAACCGTTGAGTTGATATTGATTATTCATCATTCAGGAAAAATACATATATATATATATATATATAAATGTCACTAGCACCAAATGTCTAAATTGTACAAAGCAACAGAAAAAATGACATTGATGAGGAGTTTTATTAAGGCACCTAAAAATATGACAATTACACACAAAAAAGTCCACAGATATTTAATATTAAACATTATGTCTCGTGACCTTGTGATGAAAAGTATGCATTCATAATCTTGTTCATCTTAATATGACATATTGCAGGTTGAAATTCATTAATATGATCATTTGACAGCTCATCTATAAATTCTGTTCACTATTTTTTACCCTATTTTGATGATGATGATGATGTGCCTCGCCACTTCTTACAGCGTCCATTTGCAGAGAGGATACGACATGCATTTAGCAGCGTCTCTGTGATTTTAAGCATGCATCCTCCCCAGGCCCAGGCTCACTGTTTTAATGGCTTTAGTAATGCTTCACAATTAACACTCAGCCAGCGCTCTAGGTCAGGGAATGGCTCATGCGTTTTCAGGCGAAATTAGAAAACCGCAAAACAAGAATTTCCCGTCACCCACAGTGCTTTTTAGGACGTAGAGGTTACGGGGGAAATGGAAGGTGGTGAATTTTTTGACAGGGCAGCTGAGGTGATGTCTCATTCCCTCTGACATCTTCAACACCCTAAAGGTAGCTTTGCCAACAGTCTACCCAGGAAGCACCTCACCTAGCTGTGGCTAAATTTGGGGAGGAGGGCAGAGGTGGAGCGGGGATGGGGATGGAGCTCACACTGGAAGGAGGGGGTAGGACACCGAGGTGTGTCTGATTGTCAAAGGTCACCTTTATCATAATTTGCTATTTGAATGAAGAATATTCAACTAACTACAGATATCGTATGCACAGTTTCAACATTTCTGCTTCGTATTTTTATTTATTTATTTGTTTATTTCGGGCAATTAAATCGTCATCACACATTTTTGTTCAAATAATACAATACACATCCCCGAAAGGGAAAGCGGGAGAAGCCAAAGCTTATCTAGTCCCGCCCCCATTACCCACAGGATAAAATCTTCATCATAATCTTTTCTTATCTTTTGCATTTTACATTTTGACATAACATTTTTTGTGTTATGTGTATTGTGTTCCTCTGGGTTCGGCTGTTAGAGTGGAGTCAGCGAATAGGTTAGATTTGGGTTTTTAGGAGTTCAGATTAGTGGAACAAAGCACCCAGATAACGGTGGTAGGAGGAGGCCGAGTGGATGTGAATACCTGAGCAAGACTAAATATGACACATCTCATTAGAAAGGCTGTCTAATGTTTTCCAGCATTTCTTCCATCCATCCATCCATCCATTTTCCTCCGCTTATCCGGGACCGGGTCGCGGGGGCAGCTGCCTGAGCAGGGACGCCCAGACTTCCTTCTTTAATGTTACTTTTTTACAGTGTTAGTTGAGAACTTCCTATTTGTCTCATTTTACTAAACGTTAGAAGTATGTGGGTATAATTCATCTGCAGATGTTCAAGAGAATAATGACAAATGTCCGTTTATGGGGCGTCGCCCAAGTTTATTGCCCTGCTGTTTTTCGAGTAATATTCAGCGTCGGATAAAGACATTAACTCCACAAAATGACGAACGGACCTTGTTGATGGTGTGATGCCTGGCTTCCTGGTGTGTCAAACGTTCAGGTGCAGACCTGCAAACTCATACACTGTGGAAAAACCCCACCCTGTGATGTCATCATTCCAACTAAAATATGACCAGCAAGACCACAAACGCATAAAAGTTTGATAACTATATGAATGCGGCTCAAACTGTAATACGGTCAAGCTCAGCGTCAATGCTTTTACTTTAAAATCCCAAGGGCTGGTCCCGCCTCCTCTGCCTCCTTTTTACGTAGTTTCATATGCAGTGTGTGTAAAAGAAGTCCTGAATTATGTTCATTATTCAGGCTGTATGTTTATTTATTTAGTTTAGCCAAAGATGCTCTGGTTTAGCTCTCCTTAAATTGACCGGGGAAGCCAAAAAGTTTCAAAGCATGCAACTTTTACTGTGAAAGCAAGCGGTCTCCGTCAGTTTCCTTTCTCAAATTGCATTGTATGAGTTGTATAATGGACCACGCTGATGCTTTGGTGCTCTGGGTTGCATTGGACTCGGCACCATCGGGTCTCGAAGTCGGACCGGACCCAGACTGGATACTGAACCAATTATAAATTGGCAATTATTTATATGAAATTGTCACATTATAGCCACGTTTACTGAACAGCCAAAGCATTGGCTTCCTTTAAAACTGTATATTCATGCTTTTTAGAAATCCACTCAATGGCTGCTTATATTGAAGCTCTCAAGACGGACAGTCAAATAGGATGGAACCATTCTGGATGCTCCTCAGTGGCAGAGTTCAGGCTGCTCGCCTGTGGGCTGATGTGGAGTGAATGGCCTTAGAGGCTCTAGGCTGGTCTATGTGTGGCCCGGCTGGTCCAAGTCAGCAGTAATGACTGGCTTTGGCCAGCATGCCTGTTAATGTGAATGGGGTTACTCTGGGCAACACCTTTTCAGCTGGGTCCTATGAAGTCCCCAGTATGGTGGTCTTTGTCCACACAAGGGCTGTCCTCTCAGCAAAAAGGGCTCCTTTTTTGTGAGCACTATCAACTGGTGATGGATTATACCCCCCCCCCCCCCCTTTATTCATCCGGGCGGACTTAACAGACACGGATGCATGCAAACATACACACACACCTCTCATACGTAAAACCACAAAGACATCAAAAGTATCGCAAACACATTATCATTCTCACATTATAATAAGTGTTTCGTAGATGTAAGAAGATCTTTGTCGGGTCAGACATGAAGATTTCTTCCTGATAGATCTTCTCTTCCTGTCCTGAGTTACAGAGAAACTGTAGTTCTTTATTCCACAGTATTGTTAGTACATCTGCATCCAAGTCGTCTGTGTGATGGCTCGGATAGTTCCTGAAGATTTCAGATGTTTGTTCTGCTCCGTACTTCCCAGGATGCGTCTTGTGCCTTAAAATGTCATAAAAGTATTGTGCAGGACCAGGACTAGTTAGAAGATGGAGATGAGGTTCACAGACTTGTGGTAGGAGCTTCATCATCATCAGCATCATGATGTTGGTCCTGGAAATATTTGAACTGACAGATTATATGTTATATGTTGTAGATAGTCCGGGTGTGCCCTACTTCATCGTGGTCTTTTGCTCGCACAACAAGAGACCATTTCTCGCTGAGTGCGATGCCCCCCCCCACCCACCCCTTCCCAAGGGGTCAGCCACTTACCCAGGATGACACAGTAACCTCCAGACGACCTTTCGCTTTGCCCAAATGTCATGCTTGTAAAACGCCTGAACTCCATCACAGAGCAAACGAGGAGACAACGGGAGGAATCGGGTGTTCTGTTGCGTGGCGGGCCCGGGTTCAGGAAACCCGAGGTGTACAGTCCAGCGTGGTGCACACATGCTGCAAACACGCCCGTGTGACACATGCATATGCAAGTGTGTCTGTCTGCTTTCGTACATGGGTTTATGCGCTTGTAGACCAAGTGCAACACAGAAAGAAAATGAATAATACATGACAAAATATCCATCGTAATGCTCTGGCTTTTATTTTTTTTGGTGACTAAAGCAGTGACAGAGCCACTTAGGACAGCCATCTTAAAGGGATATTTCGTCATTTTGGGGAATCCACTTACACCAAGTAACCAGTGGAGATTCTAGAAAGTAATTTCTACCAGAAAAAAAAAAAAACTTTTACACTTTCTTTTTTAAATGGATTCAACAAACTATATATAAAGTGTGCTTTCGAGGTTGGTAGGGGGGTATTTCTGCAATCCAGCCAGACCATCTGTTTTTTCTTGCTTCCAGTCATTATGCTAAGCTAAGCTAACTGGCAGCATGATCCAGCTTCCCATTCAAAGGACAGATGAGTAGGCTATTTACTTGAAGTTAGAGGGATTCATTATACGCACATTAAAAAATGACCTTTTTTCGACGTGACATAGATCCAAGCAGTATGGAAGCGTTGGAACGCATGGAATAGTTTTCACCGTTTCTTTCTATATGAGACTTTAAATCCTTTAAATCATGGACAGTTGTTTTCTCTTGCTGCTCTGTTTTGTGGTGTGATCATTTCATTCTAAAAACGTGATTAGAATGAAGGACTGTTGGCTGTAGACCGTTGAATAGTACCTTGTCCTTTTTTTAAGATTGGAGAAAAAAAATGGGTGTTTTGACATTTTCTCCCGTGAGTGATGATAATAGCAGAAGCATATCTGTAGCACTGGAAAACCCGCTTTTACCAGAAGTGTCGGTGGTATTTTAACCTGAGGACGTTCATATCAGAGTCACGGTTTGAGGCGTAAAATGTGTGTTTGAGGGGTGGAGGGCACAAGAGGTCCCCCAGATATGCTGTCATAACTCATGCAGTCGCGCTCTTTGCTATGGGCCAATGTGTAGTGAAGGCAGCACTTAGACATGTTTGTACTCTATGCCCTACATCCCCCTCCCTTTCTCCCCAGGCACCATGTCACTCCAGGCCTGGACCAGTACTCCCTGACTGTGCCCAAGTCTATAACAACATCTACCCCCCCCCTCTCCCTTGTACTACCCACCACAACTGGGGGTCAATGTGCCTTCGCCCCCTCACCCTACAACGCCCACGGTCCGTACCAACACTGCCCTCCAAAGAGAAACAAAACCAAACTGAAAAGAGACAAAATGGCCCCCCCACCGCTCGCGCTGTCAAAGCTCTTGACAGGCCGGCGTGGAGCCCCCCAGAGGAGCTTTCCGTTGAAGATGATGACGACGGAGATAACAAGTCAAGTTGTTGTGTTACAGTGCGGTTACACTTTGGCCCCTTGTTTGTCCATTTGGTTATTCAGACGCAGTGCGGAGCTCACTTGATTCCAATGCATGTCATGTTTAGCAACATGACAGATGCTATCAGATGCGGTTTTCCATCGGCCCGCGGAGCGTGAAGGGTAAGTGAGGAGCTAAGAGGAGCAGGGATACAAAAAAAAAAATTCCATTAGGTATTAAAACCCCCTTGAAATATTGTCAGCTAATCAATTTCCTGTTTGAACACGCTGACTTTGAATGAAATTCAGTGGGTTATTAGTCCCTTCCCATTCTTCCAGTGTTTGGGAATATAATTACACTCAGAATGCTTACTCATCCTTTTGCTAGCCTGCTGCTTACTCTGTCAGATGCATTAGCCATGAAGCAGAAGAGATGAGGAGCCTGTGTCTGTATGTGTCTATCTGTCAGTCCGCCTGACTGTCTGTATGGCTGCGTCTCAGATTAGCCTGGATCAGGCAGCAGGTGACACGGCGAGCAGGTGACCAGCACCCAATTAGCAGAACAGAAACTCGAGATGAGCTCCATTGTAGTTTCAATGTGTTTTTTTCCTCTTCACCCTTTACGCCACTCTTTTACCGCCTATAGACGATCACATCACTTCCTTTTTTCCCAAATGTTATTCTTGATGAATTCAATTGGTTCCTTAACGACCAACATTACAAACTAGTGAGGTTTCAAAATGCACTGAATAAAAAAAATATATATTTGTTTGACAAAATAATGAGAAAGATCTGTGAAATAATGTCCGTTAAACTCAAAGTGTGAGTAATAAAAACTTCCCTCGTCAACAGGTTATTCTTAGGGCAAGGTCATGGATCGTGTTTCACTCTTTGTTGCCACAAAAGAAGAGGAAGGAAGAGCTTCTTCTCTGCTTTTGTTTGGTGCAGGTGGGCTAGAATTACCAAAGTGATGGGATTTATTCTGGGCCGGTTCTGCTTTTCCTTTCTGCTAAAGTAGAAGTCGTCTGTGAAACGTTCCAGCCGTAAATGTGATGGCGGTTTGCTTCTCCAATAGAAACGCGCGTCGCCTCATTATGTGGGTTTTGGTGTTAAACCTATCCGTACTATAGGTGCAGCAAATGATTTCCCACACAATGCAGGGTAACCTTAGAGGGGCGAGGGATTACAGCACTGGGAGGTGATTTAGCTTGGTTAACACTGGATGGACCAGTAAGTCTGGGAAATTTCTGCCAATTTTGTTCTGCAACCATTTTGACCCCTTGGCCGGCTGTAGAAATGGGACTGGAGATGGAGGACACTGACCCGGTGCCGTGGACACACGGACGTTAGTTTACAGTGGCTGCACTGCAGCGGTGCTGCTCAGGGAATGGAATTGGCAACAACAACAAAAAAAAAGCTGTCACCTCTATAATGTGACCACCGGCCGTGATACTGGACCGGGTATATAAATCCAAGCTAGATTTCTAAAAGGTGTCTTGGTATATCCTGCTTGGATTTCTTATTCATGGAGCCGCAGCATATAGACGGATTGCTTCGTCGACATTATGACTTCCAGCTTAGCGCTACAATGTTCCCTCTCATTTTGCTGACTTAATAGAGCTTATAACGTGATGATGAAATTACAACAGTGATTGCGGTAAGTCGGTGTTTATGGTAAACAGCGTGTCACTTCCATGAGCGTGTTCCGACAGCGCCTAATCTGATTGGAACAGCCAGACCGGTTGTCATGCGTTTCCAACGAGGTGTTGGGTTTCCCATAGTTCTAAGCTGTACAGTGACACGGCCGTTTGAAAGTGTGGCTCAAACTCTATGGGAGAAATGACTCGTTAAATTAGCACCTAATACTCCAGTCATTAGCAAGCCGTTACCACCGCTGGAATGCCTTTGATGGGGCTGCTTTGGATGAGGAGGTCCTGTTGGGGGAAATGGGTCCGTTTTGAATCTACAGGATCTTAACATTGTTACACTCACAACCATATTTCTGAAGTGATTTCATGCCCTTTCTGACTGTGATATCCACAAACCACCACCGCTGCATGTGGAGACGGTGAGCGGTTACAGAAAGCATGAATCGCCATATTCCTTAAGAACAGGCTCTTTGGTGTTTAGTAAGCTGAAGGGAATTGCCCATTGTGGGGTGATATTAGTAACCCTCTTAGGCAAAGCTAGACTGTGGGCCGTCCCCGAGGGCTCATTTCAAGTGCTTAGCACTCGTTTGGAGCTTTGTCACCCCTCACCCTGTTGCCAGCATGGCCCAGCCCCTCTGGCTGTGGAGCGGAGCTGAACCACAGACCTTTACCCCCGCCCGCCACTAGGGAGGGAGCACTAACACCCCGACTCTGACACACACATGCTCGCACTAACTTTGTGCCCCATCACCCCCCGCCCCCTTCCGCCAATGCACCACAGCCAATGGTTGATTTTCCCGCCGTCTACTCCCATCCAACTCCCCCTCCTCTCTCGTTTTTTTTTTTGCTCTTTCTCCACCCTCGTGAAGGTTGCCAGGCAGCAGAGAAAGACTTCGTACACACATACACCCCACTATGCCTCTGAGGGTTTTCCGGATGTCCTTGTTTACATCATGGTGTGCAGGTCGTAGGGAAGCAGACTCAGAGCGTCCTGGTTATGTCTGTCTAAGTCCTACGCTGACCTCCATTCACGATGTGTCAGTGTGAATGTTCAAATCTCAAAATCGAGGTGAAAATGAATTCAAATCATTTTTTTTCTTGGATTGTCCTCGACCAGTTTACTTGCATTGAGAGTGATATGAAAGTATTTCCGTGGAGTGGAGCTGCATATGCAGCCCCGATAACGTGTACTAATGTGGGGGACGGTTGCTGGATGTTACCGGGCTCCCTGCCTGTTCCCTCTGTGTGTCAAACCGATCGATTGGTTTTGGTCTGCTCCTCCCTCCAACTTTGATGTTGGCATTGATTGTTCTCATCTGTCCCTGAACTCAAAGGTTAGAGGAGCTGAGCTGCACTTCTGGATTGCTTTGACCTTCGCTCTGCACATGCTCAGTGGGTTCACGGCGCTGCGAGCCAAACTGACACGGTGTAGCCAGGCCCGTGGGTACGTGAAAGCAAGACAACGGTGTGATGTCTTTTTTTTTTTTTTTTACTCACCCACTGAGGGTGATGTATATGTGATTGATTTTTCTCCTAGCCCCGTTTCCGCTGCAGTGCGCTAAGCAGGACTGAGTCCAGGCTTGATCAATGCATTGTTTTTCTTTTTCAATCACACTTGAGCGAGCTGAAGACACGAAAGGTTACACAGGTGAGGTTTGGCAGGGGTGGAAGCTGGAGCTTCTGGAGGCCCCCTCAAGGCCAATATATGAGTTTGCATGGGTGTGTGAGTGTGTGTGTGTGTGTGTGTGTGAGAGAGTCAGAGAAAGTTATACACAGAAAAGTTTAACTAATTCATCATGTGTCTGTATGCAGACATCATTTTTCTTGTGGTGTCACACTAGTTAATGCTTATTATGTATCTCTCTTCAGTGGGATTTTTCCGTCCGTGCCCGTATCCACGTCCTTTGTAACCTTACCTTTACCATCCAACATTAAATTATAGGTCCTTCACAATGTCTCGGGGCTCACCTGGCCCAGATAATCTGCAGGGCTGCATGAAGACTGCTCCTCTTGTTTCGTCCACTTTGCCCTGAATGTGTCGAGCAGAAAGGAGACCGCTGGATGCACCTCTGACCTGTCGGCCTCGGTAGCAAGAGCGCGAGGCTTCATATCAGACGTGGACATCAGTGATGTTAGAATCATTTTGAAGCCGGGCCGAGGCGCCTCAATGCTCCTAAAACCACAGCATTAAGCAACCAGAGGAAGTCGTCCATCCTGGAGGGGCGAGGAGCGTTGCGTAGGGCTGAATTATCTCTCCGTGATGACGCCGGTAAACCCTGTACCCAAACACCTAGTCATTAAGTCCCAGATAAGTATCTGTGGGAGTGGAAGGGCTCTCCTAAAGCCGCATGTCTGGAGGGGGTAAGGATGTGGAGGGGAAGGTTTGGAGGGCTGGAGTGGGGTGGGAGCGCAGGCTTTGACCAGCGAGTGTCAAATGTCATGGCAGATTCTTTCAGGGGCAAATTACAGGGTTTAACTTCTCTTGTACCCGAGACGCCGGCATTCTGATTCAACTTCACACTCCAGCAACATGCGGCTCAACGCCATTGTTGGCTGCTCACACACTTGACTCCGGAGATACTTCACCTCCTCGCGCTCTCTTCAGCACCTCTTCAGGACTTTGTTGGTGGAGTGCCACCGGCCGGCCTTCCCTGCTTCTGGAGAGGGCAGCGCGGTGCGGCCCCTCCTAAGCTATAGTAGTTAGCGTGTTGGTGTTAGGGGGCTTTACATGAGTGGTCCTCATTAACCTCTTAGCGTCTTTGTGCTTGGAGTTGGCACAGGGCTGCTCCATAGATGAGCTTTACTATGAAACAGCTGAAGGACTTGATCCTAATGACTCTGGTATTAGCTGAGAATAATCATCCGTGTTACCAACACACACACACACACACACACACAGTGTGAACACATCCAGATTTTGTGTCTGAACGCACACTTTCTCTCACCTCAGCTCATAAATGCATGCCGTTGTGTCCCACACTCACACACACACACACACACGGACATATTCCCTGTGAGCTGTAACAGACCTAAAGCTCTCTGAAGCATTTAGCAGCACGCTAGCAGGTTTACTCCACGATGCCAGAGTGCTGAAGCATCTAATGCAATTTCAGCCCAACATGGCTCTCTGTGAATAAACATGGCTGAAGTGTACCATCTACTGTATGTTGATCCACTGTAGTGCTCTCTTTTCTCTCCATACAAGCTGATCTAATACCCCCCCCCCCTCTCTGATTTCCGTAGCGGCTGCATTTGCCTCCAGACTTGTCTGAGACGGTGAGTCGTGTGAGCAGGGGGGAGCTGGCAGGAGCCGCCACCGCGGCTTCAGCCTGTGGCTCCGGCAGTTCCGGCAACAAACACCTGGACTTCTAGCGCTCCCACACAGTCGCCACGGGCAACCAACACCTGGAACGTCGCAGCGTTGTCCTCTTTACCGCGGTGACCGGGTTGTTCCCTTGCCCACGTAATGTCAACCTGGATGACCCTGCCAGCCATCGCCACCTGCCAACGGTCCCGGCCAGGGGGGGAAGATCTGATCATCCACACTATGTATTATTTTCTTTTTATATAGAGAAACTTACAGAACATTGTGTTTTTTTTTTTCTCTGACAGCCGATATTCCAGATTCCAAGCTGCAATAAAAAATATTTACTTTAAATATTGGCCAAGATTTTATACCCACACGTTGCTTTTTTGCCTTCTGTATTTGGCAGAGTGACTACTAGTTTATTAATATCCAAGATGGAGCGATTATTTAAAGCTTCTATATAGCGATTAATTCTCCATCCACTGTCACGGGGGGACAACTACATCCCCATCCTGCATGTGTTTGGACTGTGGGAGGAAGCTGGAGAACCCGGGGAGAAACCCCACCCTCCATCACTCTGAATTCTGTTTGGTTCACCTTTAAAATCTGGAACATTTTGTTGTTTTTTTGATGTTCTCCGTCTCTGGGAATTTCACTTAAAAAAAAACGGACTCATGTCACCGTTGCCAAACATTAAATAATTGAACTGCATGCTCCCGAGCTCGGAGCGTACTGTACATACACAAGTGGCCACTCCTGACGAGCTCCTCCTTGTGTACAATAGTCTCTTTTTTTCTGGGATAATGCAAAAAAAATGTGCTTTTGTTTAGTTAAATAAATGAAAATAAATACACAAAATATGCGCTTTCTTAATTATTATTTTTTTTGTACTTTCTCAAGCAGCTGTGATTGTGAATACTCCTGAGAGAGTGAGAGGATTTAAGTTGAGTGTGGTCATGAAGGGCTGATCTCTGGTCTGCATCACTGGTCTGAGGTTGGAATGGTGATGCCTCCATCTGACCCTGAGACTGTGCCGGTGAGTGACGTCTACCTCCAGTAAGCCGGGGAGCTGAACAGGAATGTGGGCAGAGGGTAGGAGAGCTGGATTTGGGTGCAGGCTTCACACCTCATCAGGCATGTTTGCTGGATGAGCTGCTTTGCCATGACAAGTCCAAAAGAACAAATTAGGTCAAACGGTGACATGGAGAAATGGAGAGAGAGAAAAAACAACATGAAAAATTAAATGTTTCACTTTTGTTTTCCTCCGTCTGCTGCTGATGCCAGTTTGAATCATCTTGCCGTATTGGTGAGCATCTCCAGCACGTGTTGGGAGAGGGTTGCGTTACCTGACAGGTGCATGCATGAATGCAGGGCTCTTATATCGGGTGTATGTGAGAAAGGGATGACATACGCAGGTCACTTCCACAGGTGAAGGGAAGCTTCAGTTGTCGAGATAAAAACTGCAAGTCTGTCATGGAGGAGCCGACATATTCAGGGTATATGAGTGGTTTAGTAATATATTTAGTACTAGTATATTTGTTCAAAAAGAGTTTTAAAACCATCAACAAAGTTTTATAATGTCAATCTTTTTCTATGCAAATTATAAAAAATGATGCGTTCGGTATATATCAAGCTCTGCACTTCAATCAAGATTTAAATGAACAACATTTAGAATATGTTTACTGATTTGTCTCACGTGGGTTATGATTAGTCACACATGCTTCTGTAATGAGCATGAATAAGTCATTCTGTGTACCAGGAAATCACCGTCCATGAAAGCCCCCGAACACAACCACACAATAACTGGATCTTCACAGCAGGGTGAAGAATGTTCTCTCCTGTTCAGTGTGACTTTTTATTTTTATGAATGATTTATATGAGACTCTTTAGACACCCTCATGCCCCTCAGCTCACCGCAGTAAGAAAGAGTTTTTAATTTCATCTTCTGAATCCCTGTTTCTTGTTGCTCAAATCTCAGTTTGAGTTTGTGTGTAAAAGTGGAGGAGAAAATATGTATTATTGTTATTTTCTTTTTTGTTTACATTAACATGTGCAACAATAACAGGATGACCAATCATTTGGACCTATTTGTGTCTCTTGGCAGCTGCTGCTCGCGTCCTATTGATTCCTTCCCAAAGCCTGTGTTCCTACAGCGGCTTTAGTTGAGGTCTTATGGGTTCTTGAACGTCACATTGCAGCACTATTCAAGTCATACAATGTGAGGAACGTACATTTTCACCACATTATCTCTCTGCCAAATGTTGGTTTAATAAAGCAGACATGAGTTCACCATATCTGGACCAAGCTGGACTCTGTTAGACTCTACATTAAAGCTGCTGTGGGATTTCACGTCTCCAGGTCACAATGGTTGTGTCTCGTTAAAATAAACAGATCAAACAGCACAAAGTTCTCCGAAACTTTTCCAGAAACAAGAATTACATTTAAAGCGTTTTATCCCAACGCCGTTTATTATTTAGACTTCGGCTAATTGCAGTCTTTCTTGCGTTTTGAATCTCTTTGTTCTGCCTCTGTAATAATTCATGTTCTCCTCCCCGAAGCTCTGAAAACGGTGCTCCTCCATCTGTGGGATAAAAATGGATTAAAAGGAATAGTTGCATTAGCCTCAGAAAATAAAGAATCCTCTTAAAAAGAAATGTGATTAACCTCCAATCCTCCCAGTTCTGATGGGACTATTAAATAATGTGTGAAATGTGTAAATTCAATTAATCAGTTTAGGGAGCTATTTGGTGCCGTTACATGCTGAATGTTAACTGACCTCACTCTTTCCTGGACATCCTTTCCTTTTAGATGCTCTCTCTCTCTAATACACTCCCTCACACACACACACACACACACACACACACACAACCCCCCTGCTGAGGCAGCAAGTGAAGCAAAATAACTCACTCTGCCACACAATCGCTCCTTTGCCTTGCTCTAGGCACTGACTGCTTTATTCCATGCCCCCCCCCCCTCCTCCCCTCCTCTTCATTGCTCTGTATTTTCTTCATCCCATCGTAACTCCACTACAACAAGAGCCAGCGATGGTGAATTGCTTGACCTTTGTGATTGTGCGGCGGTGTTGTGCTGTGTGGTCCGTGTCGACTCGGTTCAGCCCCGTACATCAAGAGAGGCTTGTTGTTTCGTGGGGATTGGAAGTGTTGCGTGTGTATTAAAAAGCCTTGTACTGGCATTTGTCAGTATTTATATTTTCTGTAGATTTGCAGCTTCGATGCATTTTTCCAAGAAATACTGACACTGTATAAGACATTGAACAGGCAAAAAGGCTTTCTTTAAGACACAATTTTACTGTACAAAATGTTTTATAGTTTTCACAAAATACATTTAGAAAGCTCCATTTTAAATAAAATTAAATTGAAATATTTAAGAGACAGCGTGTAGACGTTTTTTTTTTTTTTTTTTTTTTATCTCAGAAGCATTGCTCAGACGTAAACCCAGTGTGTGTCCATGTTCTACGTACACACTGAAATAAAAATGCAAAACTCAAAAGAGCATGACAGATGATGCTAGAAAACCCTCCCATGGTCTTCAATTATAAATAAGGACTGCGGGGTTCGACTGCAGTCTTACCAACTCGAAGCCAATGTAATCGAACAGAACGTGTTTACAAAATGTTGCAACACAAGACTAATATCTTTAAAAAAACATTGTGTACTAGATGAAATACAAAGGCTTTGGTCTGTTTTACAATCAACAATGATTAAATCTGATATGTACTTGTAAACAACTGCCAAACACTTAAGTTTAAAACTCTGTCAAGCAATGTTTAATCATAATTATAGGAATTAAATATTTCTAGTAGCACAATTTTTTGACCATAGGACACTATAATACAACTATACCTAAGAGACAAATTGTACCTGACCCTAAAGAAATGTATTTCATGATGCATGGAACATTTATAGAATATTCTCGGGGATATAAATGAAATCAACTTTTATTGGAGAAATCTTTCTGGTAGATTTCTAGGGAAGACAAGTACTTTACATTTTGACAAAACAAACTGGATTATATCGAAGACGCAGTCTACCATTTACAGACTACAGGCTTTCTTTTACACCTGTTTTCCACATTGAATGTTCTTCGTGGTAATCTAGAGTCAATCCAACCACCAAAGCAAGAGGTCCAAGTTGTCTTTGCACACTTCAGCAAAGTGATCCGTGATTAAGAAGCCGGCGGCCGTTGGCCCACGTCAGAAGGAGTCAGGACTCGGCCTCAGTGGGTGGATCAAGTTTGACTTTCCTCTGCAAAATATCCATTTGTAAGAAACGAGACCAATAAATAGTTGTTGTTGTTTTTTTTTCTCGACACAGTAAGAGTCTTCCCTCCAGCTCGTCGTCTTTAATGATATGCAACAGCGTCCAGAGACCATGCAAAGGCTGGTAGAAATTCTCGATATAAGCAGATCAAAAGATAGTCATGGCAGAATCTCAGGTTCCTCCCTCAAACAAGCGCAAGACCAACATGGTTTTCTAGCAGTCCATCTATCAGTACTTGATCTTGGTTTTTCATATTAACATACAAATGGCCATTTACTAACACACCAGAGAAAAAGGAAACAATGACTGAAGTTGGAAATAGAAAAAAAAAACAGATAAGTTTTTGTTCCATAGAAATTTTAACACCGGGCACTTTACAGAGGTCCATTTTTTTTCTGACTTCCCATCGTTGTTCTCGTCCAAGTCCTCGTTTTGAATGTGCCTAGAGCTACAGAAAAGCACGCCGTCTGTCCACTGGAAAAACAAAGCCAGGCGTCCCAAGGCTCTCCAGAGTCTCTCTCTTTGCTTCTTCCCTCCTCTCCTGTCCTCCGCCTCTTCACAACCCTCGCTCTCGCCTTCTCTACTCTTCTGTGCTGTGTATGTGTGAGGAGCACTGCCGGAGGGCGATGGTGGAGTGGGTGGTTACAGGGTGAAGTAGCTCTTCTGTCTACTGTAGTCTTGACCAGTACTGAGACATGTCAGGCTCGCTCCCTGGGACTTGGACAGGGACAGACACTCCAGGAGAGATGAGTCCTGCAGAGACAAAGAGAGAGAACGATGTCAGGGGAAAAAAAAGAAAGGCCCACAGGTCAACAAGCTAATCTAGAAGAGCTGATCCACCATGCACACTTAGTCTGACGGCTAACACTAGTTAGCCTCGTAGCACAGAGCATTGTGCTTTAAACGCTTGCAAATAGGTAGCTGCAATGAGTCACAATGCTCTGCACATGGTTGCACAGCAAAAGGCTTGCAAGCTCGATAAATTGAGGCTTTGGCGATGGCATTTAAACAGAGGGAGTAGAACAGCAAATGAATCAAATTAATTAGCAATTTAGCACAGAGGAAATGTGGTTATGCCTGATTAACTCTTCATGACTATAACCGGTATATATGGCCTTCAGTAAAAGCATCCTAATGGGGTGGAACTAAACTATGGGCTGGAGTGGTGGGACTGACATGATGGCATAGAGCGGAGATGAAATGAGCTCCGTGCAGCTGCGGAAGGAAAAAGATATGAAATATGGCGATATTGATGCGTTTAAAGCGCGACTTTCTCAAGTAGACGGGAAAGAGAAGGAGAGTTGCTGCAACAGATCATGAATGAGAGTTGCTGCAACAGATCATGGATGAAACATGAATGAAGATTATAAAAGTACCCCCTTCATTTACAGAAAGGTGGCAGATATTGTACTGATTAATTTCCCAAGCATGTTGGTAAACAATGAACTGTCTGCCTACCTGTTGAGGTGGTACCAGAAGCGGTCATTGATTGGCTGTTCATATGTGCCTGCATATGAGGGGGCGTGTATGTGTCGTAGCTCCGCCCGTTCACAGGCGGACTGGTAGGCAGCATGCAGGAATAAGAGGAGGTCTGGCTGGGCTATAGATGGGGAGAGAATGTGACATTAGCTTAGCCAACCATAGTCTGGAATACTGTCAGGCAGATGTGGCTCGATTTAACGGAGTTTATAGTTTATAGAGTTCTCTGAGCAGGCTTTTTGTGGTTGTTTGGCCAGGAAGACAACAGTTACTCATGCTGTGTTTGATTCCACTCTTACAATCATATCAATCATCATAAAAATGACAGAAAAACACACACATCTTCAACCAGATTGACTCTTTGAGCGTTCTCGTCGTGCTTACTTGCATAGGTAGATTGTTTGCCATGGTGAAGCTGGGCATGGGGGGCAGCGCACTGTAGGTGTTGGCCAGTGCAGAGTCGGGTCTCCCCAGCATCGACCCCGAGGTGAAAGACACTGTGAAGAGAAATGAAAAACGTGTTGAAAAGCCATCTCATTAGCAGTGCATGAGGTGACAGGCCGGGACACATACTGTACAGTGTGTGTGTGTGTGTGTGTGTGTGTGTGTGTGTGTCTCAGGTGATTGACTTGTGAGCCCTTGTGCCTGATTCGGTAATTACACAGATAAAAGTCAGCTGAGAAGTTTTGCTCAGTCATCCATCAAAAGGAAAGCGGTGCTTCTTCACGTGGACTACCGAGGCCCCTCCCCCCTTTTATATTTCATAATGATATTAATACTATTTAGTAAAATATCTGCCTGACCAGAACACGTGGACGTTTAATGCAAATGCCCCACTGCGGTGCACCTACCCGGCGTGGTGGGCTGCGGGATGGCCTGGTACACGCTGGTGCTGAAGCTGCTGCTGATGGGGATGTGACTGGAGGAGTTGTTGGCCTGCCGGCGCTGGTTCCGCAGCTTCTCCTCCCGCCTCCACTTCGCTCTTCTGTTGGAGAACCAGACCTGCGAAGGGAACATGCACGTTAGTTCGAACTTTTGAGAACATTCACGCTATAAAATAAAAATGAAAAGAATTAGTTCACTCACTTGTATTCTTGCTTCCGGCAGGTCGATTTTCGCCGCTAGTCTCTCTCGCGCGAAAACATCTGGATAATGAGTTCTTTCAAATTCTGTAATGCAGGAAACCACAGAACAAAGGTGTTATTATATAGATATTAAATAATATGAATAAGTAAGGTTACATTTTCTGCATGGCTAGTAGTTGAATAAATGTATGTCGAGAGCCTTTAATCCAAAACTATGAAATATGACCCACGTGCCATGAGTGACGTATATTAGGGCTGTTATTCGTTTTTTATAATATGACATTATAATTATCGCCTTAATTACATACAGACAAATACGAACTTCTTTAGTTTTGCTTTTTTAAATCGCAATATTTTGCAAAAAAACAAATAAATGTATTAAAAAATAAATAAAATTAAATTAAATTATATATATATATAATTATATATGTAAATGAAGATATAAATGGTGGAGTGTCTGCTCGACCTTTCTCCAGCGCTTCGATCTGCTCCTGTGTGAAGGACGTGCGGTTTCTCTGGAGTTTCCTCTTGAGCTGCAGTCGCATCTGCGTCTCCTCCGAATCCTCCCCGTTCGAGCTGATGGAGTTTGTGTTTTCCCCTGCTCCGTCTTGTTGTTGGCAGCCATCTGCAAAAAAAAAAAGAGAGAGAGAGAGGATATAATGAAAATATACATTCAATTAAGCTAATTGAATAATTAATTATCGGCTCCTGCGTTGTATCTGGGCCTAGCTAATTGTACAGCGGCGCAACATCATTAATTAAAGCCTCCCTCATGGCTGATTAAATTCAAAATCAGAGGAATTATTTGCACTTGCTCCTTCACGTCGCCGCGCACACCGCGCCTGCGTGGAAGGACAATATGGGCTTCGGTTAAACTGTTTGTAAAATATTGTGGGAAAAACACGCTGGCGAGGAAAGAGTCCGCGTACTTATCGCTGCCAACAATGGCGTGTGTTCTCAAAAGGTTAAGAGAAATGTGACAAGATGTGGCGAGCCTCTTTTCAGAGCCTATGAAATGTATTAAAACCCAAACTCTCCAGGCCACCCCTCCTTTTTTTTTAGGGCACACCAATGCCTCAATGGTCGCTCCCATATGGGCGTTGGTATAGCCATTGAGGTGACCACCAACTCCTGAATAGGGGAAGACGCTTTTCAGAATGATACAATGCCTCCAGGAGTAAGGGAAACCATTAAACTATGGACACAGCCAGGGACGAGCAGTGAGCCTCGGTGGGTGTAATATATGGAGGGGGGCTATTGGAGGAGATGACAAAAGGATCCTCTCTCTCTGGAGGCGCACAGGCTATAGTACTTTGGCATTGTGCGCACGAGGATCCCAGTCAACAGAGCTTTGAGTCCAGTGTGTTAACCCTTATCCACGACCATCATTAATCACGTCCCCCGGCCAGCTACACGCCAGTCAGGATTTCTGTCTTCAATTGGAAACAAATGAGTGAGGAGAGAGCATGCAACCCCCTGAACAACCAAAATAAGGCCAATCTATTCACGGGCCCTTCAGTTGCGCGGCAAGGCTTATCGACTAATGTGTGTCTTGTTGTTGGACATCATTATCACACCGAGAAGTTAATGTGGAGGGAAGCAGGGAGCTCTGCGTCATATCTCACGGACAACTTGTTATGTGTTTTAATCGGAGGCCTGTAGTGCCTTGCTCAAGGACACGAGGTGGCCAATACAAGTAAACATGCCAAGCTTGTGTTTCTGTGTGCAAATGTACTTTTGTGGGGGAAAAAAATGCAGCAAATTGTTCAAATAAATAAAAATGTTAAATCCAACTTCAGGCCGTTTTACGCGCCGCAGGCCTGGAAACAGATTTAGCGTCTAAATGCGAAACTCTGGGTTCACTGGAGGAGGAAAAGCTGATTCTTGACAGTTTCCCTCGCTGCGAAATAGACAAAAGTATTCTTCTATAGTAGTTTGTATCGGCGCTGTTTGTTTCTTCCCTCTGGATAATCCATAAAAAGGAGTGAATGTGCAGCTATTATCCCTCCGCAGACCCACTGACGCTAGCATGGATTTGTTTTCTCTCGAACGGCGCTGGGAAATAAACTCATTCTTTAGTATCACGATGTCTCAGCCAGTGAGGCGGAAAAGCAGCAAAAAGGAGATACCGAACCAATTGCGGCACCTTTCAGCTGCTGAGACCGGATCAAAACACTCTTGAGAAACCGCTTAGAACTGAAAGAAAAAGTGAGAGACTAAATCCTATAGACGGGATTTAGAGCCATATAGCAGCGACAGAGTGAGAAAGAGATAAAAGACCAAGTCGGAGAATGTTTTTTTTTAAATTCCTTCCTCTTTGGATCGAGTTGTCTCCATGCGGCCGTTCTCTCTGCTGACGCGTGGAGAAAACAGACGAGACGACTGTTCAAAAAAAATCATCATCATAATTATTACTATTTATATTCATAGTTAATTACAAACAAATGTATTATTTCTGGTGGTATCAGAATAAATACAAGTGAAAAGTAGAATATTGTAATAACAACAATAATAATAGGCCTAATAATAATAATATTCCAAAATCAAGTTAATCATTTAGCTGCTAATTTGATGCCTTCCGCTCTGCTGCTCGATAACATCCACCACGTGTCCAAATGGTCATTAAACAAATGCAAATTATTATTTGCGACGACTGAATTCCAGCACCCCCCCCCCCCCCCTCCATTCTGATGCATATGAATCAGGCCGATGCTTCATCGAAATGCCCGTGTGATGAATGCATGTTTGAGAAGCCGGTGTTGGCCGACAGGAAACCCTCTGAAGTGGAACGTTTCCACAGCAGCCTCAGCATCTCCACACTCCTGCACGTTGCCATAATGAGAGACAAAGGCCTCTTTAATGAGCAATTACACGTAGTTCCCATAAGCAATCATTGCGTGTGAAGGAAAACATTCCTTTGTACTAATATCGCCGCGCAGCTCCCCATCAGGAGGGGAGGAGGACGCAGGCTGCTGGGTGGACACCTCCGCTGAAAGGACAAGCCGCTGTCACGCACATGCATGTCTGGGACAGTGGAGGCATTCAGCCCGCATGCATGGCCTCTGATAGACTCCTCTTAATTGGGGGTCTTGGGCAGGGCATCAAAGCATGCCAATAAAATACCTTGTTGCAGAGAGAGTGCCCGGGACTCGAACCTCTGGAATAGTACGCTGTAAAAGTATTCACATTCAAATGGAGGGGGCGGCATTAGAATCCTGCATTCCCTCTCCAACCACAACGCAGCTCCCATATGCTTTTTTTTTTAAAAGGCTGCCGGGACCTCAGAGCCGGATCGCCGGCATCCTCATACGCGTCAAGGTGTCTTTCATTGTGATAATGAGGCTCACCTTGGTTGGGCTGGCCTGGCACTGATGTTCCGGGGTACCAGCCGGGCCGGGTCCCCCAAGTTCCTGTCTGACCGTTGAGCATTCTCAGCTTGTCATACATGCCATCTGCGCCCATCTGTTGCTTCTCACTAGCCAGGTTGCGAAGGACTCTGTTTATCGATGACACCTGAATGACAAAATGATGAGATCAGTGTCTTTTTTTTAATATGTGGGGACGCAGATATGACGCGCGCGCACACACACACACACACACACACACACACACACACACACACACACACACACACACACACACACACACACACACACACACACTCCTTGTAATTGAATGTATGGGGGATCACATGCGCCGCTAATGGCGCCCACACTTTGTGTTCCAGAAGACTGGACGCTTGGCTGCCCATCTCCATCTCCCTCTCCTCCACTGCGTCTCATGTGGCAAATTAAATCATGCACACAACTCCCGTCCGCACACTTACACTGGGGATGTTGTCGTTGGTGCAGATGCCCTCCGACAGCAGTCTGTCACGGATCTCCCACGCGAAGATCGACGGACACTCGCGCTTGTACTGCGCGATTTTCGCGACCACCTCTGGAGTGGCGACCCTCGGCTTGCTGCCGCCTATTGCTCTCGGTCTTATGGAGCCAGTTTCATAATACCGGCCCAGGATCTTGCTCACACAGCCGTTGGATACCTGTATAGAAAACAAAAGACACAATTCACATACATTATTTACGACTATTAATGGAATTTCTAAGATGGCATCAAATAATTATCACCTTTTCACTGTCCAGCACTTGGACTTCATCATGGGTCTATAAACACAAGAAATATGCCTTCAATGGTGTATTAGGCATTAGATGTATTATTTATAAGAGCAGGCAGGTGACTTTCCTTTCTGTCGGCCTCATTATATTTCCAGTAAAAACGGAAACGTATAATAAGAATTTCACTGACTTGAAAACCATCGTTTAGGCCACATGACACGTGGATTCGATGTGGGAATCATACCGTTAAGTGGTTCATATTTCTGCTAAATATTTGTCATTAAAAACATCAGTTGGGATGAAATATAAAAGGTGTTTTCTGTTGGAAAAAAAAGGGGGGGGGGGGGAGTGTGTTGTCACCTGCAGTATCCTGGAGATGTCGCAGGGTCGAGCGCCACTGTGAGCAAGTTCAACTATTTTCTGCCTGGTGGAGTCCGGCAGCGGTCTACCATTAACAAACACACCACCAAGCTGGTTTACGCCACTGTGACCTACATGGAGACAAAGGCATCGCGGTCATCACATCGCACAATAGCTCGAATCCCAAAACTCAGAAAGCACATTTCCATTTAATGGAGAGGATGAGGATATAAGCGCTCAGGGAAGCCGAGTTAAATGTTAAATGTGGAGCATGGAGACAGAATTTATTGCATAGTGCACTTCGAAATGAACAGTCGCGTCTGAAGAAAAAAAAGGCGTTTAAAAAGCAAAGTGCATAAAGATAAAATCATAGTTTGAATAAACTTCTAACCCGCTCGGTGCTGAAGACAAACAGTTATCCAGCAGGCATGCAGAACAAGCAGGAAACCACAACATCTCGTTTTACAAATCATACATGAAAACCCGAGTCTGTCTGAAGAAACTCAGCCTTTTATGAAACCGGCAAACTCCAGTATGAAATGCGTCGCGCCGCTTCCATCTACAGCTGCGCATCACAAACCATCCTCATCCTCACTAATAATAACCAGCAGCAGCCAGACAATCACACAAAATACAAAAGAGAAATAAATGCCTTAAATAAGCCTTCGTTCGAAAACCATAGCTTTTCAGGAAAGTGACTTTAAATCGACAAGTTCCTTCAACCGCAGTCCCTCAAACACAAGAATTACGCACCGAGAAGACGCACCGCGTCGGAGACCAGCTGCAAACTAACATGTTTCTTATGATTGTCTAAAAATGTCTTTTTCTTTAAAAAGTATTCCTAAAGGATGAGGTGGTATTGCTCTAGAGCACAGAAAAGCCAGCAAACCTGCAGCCAAACGGGAGCGCCGACTCCCCGGAGTGCCTGAGCCGCTCTCGGTCTCTCCGCACCCTTCCCCTGCGCTGCCGCCCGGTACATTGACTCCGGGAGCAGAGGCTCCTTAGCAATAAATAAGCTCCAAATATAGAAGAGGGGGAAAATATGATGAGCCTGCCTGACATTTGTCTTTAAAATAAAGCTAGCTGCACGTCAAGTTTGAGCTTAATTTCTGGAAATAGGCGGAAGTCGCCTCGGATCATGCATGGGAGGCTAATTGAAAAGATCAGTTGGAGCACTTGTGGCAGGCATGTCACTTTATGACACCGCTCTGCTTTTGAAAATCGCATCGTCACGACAAATAGTAGCATGATAAAACGACCCTTTCTGTCTGCATTTGGATATCACTCAGACAAAATTGGACGCTACTCGTTTACCCTCCGAGGGAGACTTCTTTTTAAGGTGGCCGGGGGCTACGCGCGGTCACAGAAACGAGGGCGCGCCCGGATTCTTAACATATTAAAAGTGACAGGCAGTTCTCCCCCCACCCACCCCCCCTCCACCCCCACCCCCACCCCCTTGTTTGTATTTGACAACAAATGCTCACAGCCAGTGCATTCCTGTTGTGCGCCATCGCTGGGCGTCTGCGCGGCTTTAAACTGCACTAACGTGATAGAAATGATCAGAAAGGCCTGCGTGTGAAGCTGAGGGCGAATAAACCTGTTTAACTGAGGAACAACGTCTGGCCGCTGTACGTGTAATAATCTTCCAGCGTGGATCTGCTTGATAGTAAATCCATTATCATTCCTCCTGCTCTTGGTAATTCCCGGATTAAGCGGAATTAACAGACTTCTTACGATGAAATTGGCCTCTCCGCGTTACGCAAGCCGGCTCCGCGGGCTCTCCAGGGCCGCCGCCGCTGATTTATAACTACCGTGTAAATCCTCCGGATCGATAAAACCGTCAGATAAGGACATCACATTAAAAAAAATCTGACTCTCCTAAGGTTAAGTCTTAATCATGGAACAATTCCCTCAAGTGCCCGGAGTCGATCTCGCCCGCTGGCGCTGATTATGCGCCTTGTATTCTATTGCAAGTCGACTAATAGGAAAACATATGGTGTCAATTTGGACGCTCCCCACTATATACACCCAGGAGTTATTAGCACAAAAGCCACCGAGGCTGTCGCGACCTTTAGACAACCCAAAGGGCCGGGCCCAATCATATCTCCTCGACAATTCGCACCAGACATCACACGCCAAGCCAGGGGAGCGTCCCATTACCATCAATCCGCCGCAAAGCAGGAGCGCTGGGGATTGTACACGGCTTTGATAAGGCCCATCATCTCTATAATGGAACGCTGGCAAGCAAAAAAAAAAAAAAAAAAAAAAAAAAAAGCAGCACTGCAATGCCAGCAAGTGTGTGAAACGTATTTCCGTTTTAGTTTATTATTTGCTTTTTATTACACTTCGCTCTAATTAGCAGTCACACTTTTTTTTTCTCCACGTCACACAATCCAACTCCAACAACCTCTAACTCGCACAGATCACAGCACAGACACGTCATCAAGGTATATGGAGAGAAATATAATAAAATCATCCCACACACCTTCATCACAGATGTCATACACCTCTTGTCCAGCAGCAAGAGAGAAAATGTTTCATGTTTATCCTTTTTGGTTTCAACACACACCAGCAAAGAAGACACATATTCAACTCAACAGGCCTAGAAGCAACTTGTTTGTTTGTTTTTTTTATTTTGGATTCGCACCCATGACATTATGGTTGTTATATATGTTGTTACATCCCAGCTATGAATCGGCCTGCGGTTCTAATAGGAGGGTTTTCTTTCTAGTTCATGCTGTCTGTCCGTGAAGAATATGGACTAATCTACATAAGACATTATTGCTATTCCTCATGTTTCATGCAGGGCTCTTCTCCACGCAGCTCATCTTGTATGCAGCCTGGCAGCAGCTCTAACGCTAATGCAGACGGCTGTGCAATTATTTAATACCAAGTCAAGCAGAAAGGAAATTCTCCCTCTCAACCCCACCCCCTCTATGTCCCTCTATGTCTCTCTCCCTCTGTGTCTCTGGAGCAGGGCGACGTGTGATTAACTTGTTCGATAATAACTTCTCTACCTATCATTGCAAAAAAAAAAAAAAAAATTAACAGCAATGAAAGGGCCATCAAATAACTGAGAATATGTCGCCCTGCACCTTAAAGTCATGCAAATGTATGCCCGCACATTCCCTTCTGCTTTAAAGTGTTCTTAATAATGTCACGAGGTGTTGCTTCCATTCCAGCCGGTCCAACCAGCGGGTGTAATCACAAATTTACAACAACAACAAAAAAAAAAAAATAAAAGGGGGAGAAATATTAAAACAACTTACTGTTCTGCATCATTGAGGCTACGCCAGACTCCCACGTGGCTTGGTTGTGGTATTCTACGCGTCACAAAGGGAAAACAGAGCTGGTTAGCATCACACACACACACACACACACACACACCTTCTTTTTCACTTTCAAATCATTTATCAAATCAATTATTATTCTTGTTTTTTTAATAAATAAATAAATAAATAATCTCTCATCTCATCTCGATTAGAATGTTTGCGGGTCTAAAACATGAATGTTCACATCCCCAGAGTATGTATGTATTTAATTAAACTTGCCTGAAACAGAGTTGACTGTCCACTTTATAACAATTTAGTCAATCATCTGCCGTTTTCACTACTTAATGTCTCCCTAAAGGACAAAGCAAAACAACACATTAGCACAGCAGCAGCTATACTGATGCACTCACTATCTGTATTTAAGGCACCGAGACAATCTGAGCTCAAAGGACTCAAAACGAGCATGATTGGGCCTGGAACTCATTATTACAAATATTATAACGCCATATATATATATATATATGGTTATATGCAAACTGTACAGTGACACACGTTGTCTACCTCGCCTCACTGCTCTGCAAAAGTCCAGACCAGGAGGGGGTACAACGCTGGGGTAGCTCGCCTGCTGGACTCGCAACAATGAACCCCTTTTCTGCCTCTGTGTACCTCAAACCCGAGGCGAGGATCGGCCTCCGCGACGCGAAACAGAGCCTCCCCGCTAAACACCAACAAGTTCAGATTAATACAAAGAGCCGGAGGCATGCATCCACCCCCTCCGGGACCATTCACTCTCTCTCTCTCTCTCCCACACACACACACACTCACAAACACACACACACACACACACTCACACACGGCCGTGACCCCGGTGCCGTTAGTGCGTGAATGTGGGTTTTTGTTGTCCCTGCTTTTCTGAAAAAAATAAAATAAAATGAGGCGGGTACAAATATTTGGTGTTATGTTGCGCGGCGGGTTGGAGCTGTAAAGCGGGTTTTAAAACAACAACAACAGCGCAGTTGGACGCTCAATTGGAAAAGACAAATGCATTAAAGCAGCCATTGACTGGGGGAGACAGATAAAAAGGGGGCCAGGGAGGGAGAAGTCTGAAGTTTTCCTTCTCTTCCCTCCATGCAAAGTTGTGTGCAGCAAAGTGGCCTGATAGCGACGCTGGACCAGGACTGGGTCTAGTCCAGGCTCTGGGGTCGGGACCGCCATCGCGTTTGTATCAGCTTTTCTCCATGTTTCACAAACAGGCATCGAACTGAAGATTCCATCACACTGGCCCACATGGCTCAGGTTATTTAGCATGGCCTAAAAACACCACTTACTAATTAAGATGTGCTGGGTTTTGTTGGACATCTCATGATGTTAAATTAAAGTGGGAAAAAAAGTGGAATAAAGGGAATAAATAAATCAATAAAAGCAGCGTATTTCAGGCTGACCAGTGGCTTTTAGCCTCGTAATGTCCAAGTGGTTAATCATTTATTTAAGGTCGAAAGCTCAAACGTTGTTGTTCTCGGGGTTAACTACGGTCTAATCTGCATTTCTTTTCCTTCCTAATCCAACAATGTCTTAATTCAACATGCTTATTCTGTTCACGACATTCATATGCAGAAATATTCCGCAGGCCTCGACTACAATGGCCAAAGACTAACAGAGAATATATATATATATATATATTTATATATAAATACACGACTAGAAAAATGTGTTACATATTACAAATAGTGAATTATTATTAGCCAACAGGTTTAATAATAACTCAAAGCAATGTTAACATATAATTAAGGTCTGGTGTTTCTCATTTCAATATTTTTAATTGTTATTATTTACCTAATTTTAAGCTCAGCTATTATTATTACAGAATTATCTTCATAAATTACAAAATAAAAAAATGACAGTAAATCAGCACGCCTGTTTTATTCTACTTATTTATCTGTTTGACAAAAAAAAATAGTTTAAAAGCAGCAGCAATTTGCGTCCATATTTTCCCTTTTTATTATTATTGGAATTATTTAAAACTATTATTTACTAGCAAAAGGCCAACAGGCCTGTCAAAGACAGACTCTTTTTAAAATAGGAGCAAACTGCCAAGATAGTAAAAGCAGTTTAACTCGCTGTCATGAAGGGAAGCAGCTCTGAAAAAGGGGAAGTTGTACACAAACCTCCTCCCTAAATGGAGCTTTTTTTTCCTCTCTTTTTTAAGGCGCTTGGGTGACTCGCCTGCATGAATCAATCTGACACCTTTCCTCAACGGGTCATTGCGCCCCATTCTCCACGATGATCACTGTCCTGGCCCAACGTGACTTTTTACTCTTTACTGTCATAAATAAGCGGTAAGCTATCCGGAGGCCTGAACACACCAACACAGCCGAGCAGAGGACGAGACAGAGGCGCTAAAGGCTGTTCGCACTTTGAGGGAGTCCAGTCAGAGGACGGGGTCTGCAGTCCGACCGAGAAAACACCCACAAGCTCCCTGAACCTCAACCTAGCCGAGAACACATCACTCATAATAAGTGTTATTATAATAATGATAATAATAGATGGTGATATATAATAACACATAAGCAATATTATTGTACAGCACGAGCACGCTTGCAGTCCGGATCTCACCTTTTTGGGGCATCCTGCGTTGTTGTCAAAGTCCTCGTCAACTATAGGCTGAAGCCCAGTTCTCCACGCACGGAAAGAGAGAAAAAAGCCGACCGGGATCAGCCTCTCTCGGGGAGTTTCAGAGGAAAAATTAGTTTCCAGTGGTCTTCGGCGGAGACGGAGGGGATATCCCTGCGAAGGGGACAGAGATTGACAGTGAACTCAGATGTCAGGACGCACGGAGTTTGGCGAGGATGTGCGCTGGCGTGTGAGAGAGCGAATGAGAGAGTCAGAAAGAGAGAGAGTAGGGAAGAGAAAGAGGGAGGGGGGAGGGGGGGAGGAGGGAGGGAGGAGGATGGTGGTAGTGGTAGAAGGAGGTGGGGGTAAAGAGAATGAACACACCTATGCTGATTGGTGATGGAACAAGTGTATTAATGTAGGCCTGTGTTCCTGGTCCGCTGTGTGCGCCTCGTCTCTCCTCCCTCCGCCGCTCTTCACTGGCCCATTAGCGCGACCCGACCTCTGTCATCATCCCCCATATAAACACTTCCCCCCACGCCGCATTCAAAGCGGGAAACGGGGCCGAGCCGCAGCGAGCGAGAGAGAGAGGGAGAGGGAGAGAGAGAGAGAGCCTCGTCTTCCCAGCCCACTAATCAGCCCACGCATGCAAATACCCTGCGCTCACTTGCTGAATATTTGCCCTATTGCAAAGCAACTGCCTCGGAAATGCCCATTGGTCGGGAGGCTCTTTTCTTCAGGCTGAATCGGGAATCTGAGGCATGCTCGGCTCCAACCTGAGGCCAACTTTGCTGCGGGGAGGACGGAGCGGAGCAGCAGCAGCAGCAGCAGCAGCAGCAGCACACGTGAGCGCTGCAGCTCACAAGAGTCCACGAACACGACGAAGAGCATGAAACAGCCGATGCCCTACATATAATAACAGTTCCATAACGCGCCTGTTATCATGTAATATTCATGTCATCCTTTTGGATGATATTTTCAAAAGTGTGCACACATGTTGCACTTGTAGTTCCTGCATCCACGTGTCCATGTAGAGCTGCAGGAGGCAGACTGAAGCAGCAGCTTTTATTTTACTTTTAGGAATTTAAGGCGCAGACTTAAATCATGTGATCACATATTAATTAACATATTAAATGAGGAATGTGAAGACACTTAAAAACAAGCCCGAGTGGAGACCTCTGGTGCATTTGAACACGGCATAACGCCCTCCACTAAAAAACAACAATCCAAAACGTCCACCACGTGCTTTTGTTGATTCGTTTTGGGTATCGCCTTCCCCCCGAATACCCCCCCCCCCCCCCCCTGTCAACACGGACGCCATGCGTAAAGAGCGCGGCCTTTAGGCAAGCTCCGGTGCTTTTTATGGACACATTTGCAGGCGCGGCTACGTCACTCCTCCGACCTGACAGCAAATAACACGCGTAAACGAAGTAAAAGCAAATGAGTGTGCAGCCATGGCCACACGCTCCCAAACCGCGCTGGTTGAATGGCTGGCTATTAATGCACACCTCAGCGCACCCAAAAGCAACCCCTCTGCGCCCGTGTGTGAGCATACACCCGGGGCTCCGGGCAGCACCAGTCCCCGCACTGAGGAGCCCCGCCGCTTCCTCCAAAAGGAGGAGAACCGAGGGGAGAGAATGAGGCTTGTATGGATGTGGAAGCCAAACCAAAGCAGAACAGGGGGTGCATGAAAGGGCAGAGAGAGAGAGAGAGGGGAGAGGGACAGGCATAAGCAGGGGGAGGGGAGAGAAATTACTTCTTCTTCTTTTTTTTTTTTTGGATGGGAGGCCGTGAAATGAAGTCATGGAGACCTACACTTGACTTTCTTTGACATGTGAAAAAGTGGGAGAAGTCAGAGCTCATCAATAAAACACTTCGGAGGTGAAAAAGGGCCCTAACAACCATCGCATTCCTGACTGTGGGTTCAATGAGTAGACAAACGACGCTGCCAGCGAGAGAGGGGGGAGAGGGAGAGAGAGAGAGAGAGAGAGGCAGGGAGGGAGGAAGGGGGAGAGAGAGTGGGACTGCCCCGGCTTGAATGGGGCCTCAGTGGGCCGGCGAGATAATGAGCTGAGAGGACCGGCTCAAACTGTCACCGAGGGTCCCGTGGTGAGGAACAACACTTCGGCCAATACTCTTTCATCAAACAAGCCGTAAACTAAACGAGCACATTCATCTGTTTCTCCTTGCTGCATTGTTTCTCCTCACTTAGACTGGTGGCTCAGCCTGCAGGCCTACCGCGGATGGCTTATATCAGCTAATGGTGGTGGTGGTGGTGGTGGTGGGGGGGGTCCCCCAAACATTTTCACGTCAAGGACCCCCCTATTAGACATGCATTAGACCACAAACACCTCTCCACAAACCCCTGCAGGAGCGTGCGTAATGAGGAGACCTCGTTGTGGTTATGATTTACTGTACGACTGAAGGTGGAGTTTAAACTTCCAAACTTCCCAGAATGTACTTTTTTTTTTATGGTTCATAAAAGCTCTGAGGTGGTGTCGGCCTACTTTAATGTAAGTTAGAGACACGGTGGAAACACGGCACAAGTACAATAGAGCGTTGATTGCGGACAAAAGAGGAGCCTGAACTCCTGCAGTGTTCAGTGAAGCGCGTGCTCGTGTCGGCCAGCCGCGTGCGTGTTAGACAGCTGCGTGGCACCTAAACCAACTGTTTCCAGCATTTAAACTCAGCTGTAATAAAACATGGAACGTCCAGTTAAATGACAACATGTGATCTCAATGCGAAAACTAAAAAAAAAAATAAAATAAAATGCTTCCTGTTATGGTTTATAGCTTTGTTGTGCAAATGTTATTCCTCACTTGTCACAGAATTCTCACCACCAACCCCCAAAAATAAAAAAAAAAACAGATTCCCCGATGAGTGTGTGGAGGAGTTTTCTTTGGAAACAATACCTCCATAGGTTATTGATTTCTCTGGTTAAGCTGTAAATCCGCTCCAAGAGCTAATTCGCTGTCTCCACTCTCGAGAGATTTCAGGTTTCTCCTCCCAACCTTCACCGGCATGCCAAGTCCTTCATCTTCATCTCAACAACATGTGGAGGAGTATATCTCCTATATCTCCTATATGTCTTATTTCTAATCGCTGTGGAAGTCGGGAAGAAAAACGGGAGGCTGATGTTGGGAAAGCAATTAGCCCAATTCGGATTAGCAGCAACTAATGCCTTGAAAAGAAGCCTAATCTGGTCTTCCCTGAGGCAGAATGCTGTTTGGACGAGAAACTTTAAATGCAAAAAAAAAAAAAAGGGGAAGGAGCTGCAGCGAAAACAGTGACATTGTTTTTGGACAGGGAGAGGGATGTAGTGCAGGGTAAGCCCCCTAATTTAGTTCTTATTCGGGATTACAGTTTACCATTTACAGGCTGATACACGTTTATACGCGATTTACATTCATACGTGTGAAACTGTGGAAATGGGCCCAGTGCTTCCAATTAGTTTTGTCTTTGTGAAAACCTGTTGTTTTTTTTATTTATTTTTTATTCATTAATCTTGTTTGCCTTTGTGATGATCCCCCCTGGAGGTCATAGTTCACCCACCTTTTATATAGCACGACATCTGGGGAGGTCTATTAGAAAATGTCACAAGATTGTTTCAAGATTGTTTATCATGAATAAAAGATGGAGGAGCTGTTTAGATAAAGATCATATCTATATATTTTTTATTTTTATTCTAGGTTAATTTCTTCAGAAGTTAAAAAAAAACTATTGTTTTGTTTCACACCTGCTTTATTTGAGCAAAATAGTCAATCCGATATTATAAAATAATGATCATTATTATTTGTACTATTTTTTATTTCCACTATTGTTATTGTTGATGATGAGGATGATTATTAATTATTTGCTGTTCGTCTAATTATACGCCTTCCCATGAGATCAGGTTGTTCTGACTATATTGTTGGCAGTATATGATGGACTGAAAAATACATTTATGGATAAAATGTAATTAGATTTCTCAAATAAAAATTATCCGTACATGATTATTATTATTATAATTATTATTACTATTTGTATTATTGGTTTTATAATTATAATTGTTGTTATTATTATTATTATTATTATTATTATCTGGTGTTGTTCATGTAATCACAACGTCGACCTGAATGAAGTATTGTTGCAGATGAAAGCTGTCATTCATCAAACAGCCTCGGACTGAATTAAAGACATTCATGAGGACTTCGCTGCTTTATTTGCATAAATTATTTGCACTTTTACAATGTGCAGTTTGTTTCTACCAACAATTGTTAATTAATCACATTTGTGTTGTTCTTTAAGTAATCTGTTTTTAATAAAGCGAACAGGAAGCGCGCGCGGAGCAGAACATTGGAAACACATGAAGTAAATTTAACAGAACTTAATTTTATTTATATTTATTTTGCTGATGGTCCTTATTCTATTTTTCTAAATGCATAACAGTCGTCTACTTTAGAGGCGCCTTTTAAAACCTTTATCCGTCACAATAAAAGGCATAAATACTGGATTTTGTTCTGATGTTGGTGTAAATGTAGTTTTTAGGGAACTAAAGCATTATTAATCTGTGAAGTGTGTGGAGGGACAGGGCGAGGAGGATGCAGCCCGCAGGAGGCGTGCAGTCCACCGCAGCCCTCTCCTGGCAAAAGGCTGAAGGCTGGGACCAACACCCGGGCTAATGGTGTCAGGCTGCTCGGCAAGCGTGACAGCAAGCAACAACACTGGAGCCGATTCCCCAGCTCCTGTCTGGAAATATGATGTGGGACTAAGAATAATAATAAAAAAATCCCTGTAAATCTAAAACATGTATAAAGATTAGGCCCAAGCCTTTTACTGGAATAAACCCTCAGGGGCGTCATGTCTCTGCATGCTCTTACTTGGAAGCTTGACGCGTATTTTTCCTCCAAATTGCAGTGAATTTTATTTTACAGCCGGACTAATAACTTCTCAAAAACACAACATCTAAACATCTAAATTTAAAGTTGTTTCTCCAAAAGTCACACGTGGGTTTTATAGCAGCGATGAAGCCAAGAAACTCGGACAGCGTGGTTTCCAGCGCGCTGATGGATGGAGCAGAGCTCATACATCCTCATACACTCCACTGTACATGTTCAAGCTTTGCATTTACACTGTAAAGCGCACACTAATTGGCTTTTTTCCCCCTTTTTAAGGAGTGATTAATGAATTGCTCGGTTAAGGAATCCGTCACGTCTGCTTGATAATAGATGACAACACACACAAAGTGCCGGGTTCAACTTTGAGCAGGTGTACACACCTTCTGTAGGCTGCAACGTGAATTAACCCGCAATTCCACCCTACTCTTACCCATGCAATCACGCGCAGATTCGTGCAAAGTTCCTGCACAAATACGCACATTTTCCGTTTTTAAATATTCTCCAAAAAAAAAAGGAGAATTTCCAAACGTTTCGGCGCCTATAAATCAAATTAATTCACACGCAGTCCGTCCAGACTCACCGGGTGAAGGCAGCCGCTGCGGTGCTCCGGTATCCGTATAAACGCGCTCGTCCTTCCCCGGATCTCTCCTCCGTGTCGCGGCCACACAAAGTTATAGGTCCCGATTTAAAAAATCTATCTACCTTTGGATCCGTCGTGGAGTTGAAATGTCAATGAGAGAAAAAAAAAATGTGCGGCTCTTACCAGCAACTTTCCCCCTTCAGCATCAGCCTGGAGTTGGCATGTGATTGGCTGGAGCGACGGGCCGACGTCACACCTTGGACAGGACGCAGCACAGAACAGGGAAGTGCGCGAGGCAGCGTACATGTGGAGCTCACACCGGCCTGTTTACTGTCCCGGTGAGTGCGGAGGGGCTGACAGTGAACGCACCACCGTGTGTTATCCTTTCATTTCATCTTCTGGTCCACTGTGGCAGATTAAATGACGGCATGTCGTCACAACAACATTACAGTGATTGAAGAATAATATGAAATATTCTCTGAATAGTTTATCCTGAAACTGAAAATGAGTGAAATATAATGTAACGTGGATGCTGTATTGATTTACTTTTTTAAGAGATGAGATATTTTAACAAGATTTAAGTCAGAAAACTGACCCAAACGATGGGTTTTGAAGGATGCATTTCCACTATCAGCTTCTGTTTGACCAGTTCGGCTTCTGGGGTCACAAGTTACTGACTGTAGGGGTAGTTTGTAGTGGTTTATATCTGAGCATGCTCAGTGTGCAACAGGTGGGCAGAAACAGGTGCAGGCAGGTCTAGTCCTGAATGCCTCATGATGTATTTGGGCAGCAGAGTTCCCTAAACTCTACACTAATCTCCGTTTCAGCGACACACAATGGGAATCACATCCATGCTGAGTTACGTGAGACAGCCAGCGTGGAAAACGTTTTAGTTCTACAGCCCTATAAAGTCTCCGTAATGGGGCTGTCGCTTCCCTTTTACCAAGGCGGCCTAAAAGCCTCCAATCCCATTTCACAACCTCTGATGTTTGTGTCAATTTGAACAAGACGGTGAGTAAATGGGCAACCGCGCCGCCGCCCGTCTCCCAGGAAGAGACCGGGGCAGCGCAGGTACGGGCCGGTCAGGACCGGCTGCGTTCGGGCCATTATTTGGAGGGACGGCCATTAAGAGGCCTCGATACTGTGCAACGCAGCAGGGTGCTCGACATGCGCGCTGGAAACCGCACGGCTAGGGTCCCTGCTTATCAGGCTGTCAATAAAACGAGATGGGATGCAGCGGCCGAGCCAGGTGCTTCCTTTCCCGTCCACACGGCGCGGCTCTCCAGAAGCAGATCAGGCGGAAACGCAAATCTGTCCAGCCGGTTCTCCCTCTGCCGTCACCACGCTGCTGCACGACGCCACCTCTCCCTCCCTCTCCAACACACACACACACACACACACGCACACCGCACACACACACACACACACACACACACACACACACACACACACACACACACACACACACACACACACACACACACACACACACACAGTTGTTGCAGATTTTATGAATATATGGAAACTATTTTGCAACTGAAATACTCAGTGATTATAAATATCAGGCTACATTTGCATGTAATCCCAATGTTCCCGGATGTTAATGTTTATTTAGCAACAATACACTTCAGTTAGAGTTAAACATTATTCAGTGACATGGACTTATGACATTTAGGGAAGAATATTACAAAACTATGGGATCCCTTTCCAGAGATATGCCAATCTCTGCTCGCTCTGACTGATCAAATTTGAAACAAATTGTGTAATGATCGACCTCCCCTCTCTAACCATGCAGAACATTATGCTGCCATAGCCTACGCCTCATGAGCTTATTGTTTACTGCCACTGTAGCAGACAGAGAAAATGTCCAGGGGACCGAGCACGTTAGCAGAAAGCAGAGGGCGCAGGCAGAGTTGATGCTGCGTTCAAGGGGGCTCCTCATCCATCTAAATTAGGATTTATTGCAATGGAGAAAAGGAGGTAAGTTTGATCTGAACTTCAAGTTTTAAACTGGCTGTGAAATAGGCCCTATTTGAAGCTTGTAAGTCGCTGGTTTTTAATTGCATTTGGAGTTGTTTTTTTCGCACCAGACTTTATGGAACAGTTTAGTCGAAATTCTGTTAGAAAAAAAGAAGAAGAGAAAGTTAGTCCAACTGCAGCTGATCAGGCGGGAGAGGAGGAACGAGTCAGGCCTGTTCCTGCTGACTCTGCCACTCAAACAGCAGGAAGGAGTGTGCACATGTGTTTAGATCGGTCATCTGATATTTTCAATTTACGTTACAGTGTCCAAAGATAATATAACCTAATTACCCCCCGAACACACACACACACACACACTCCTCGTCTCTCTCCCCCCTGTGTGAAATGTTTTAATAAGCCCTACACGCTCTGTGTGCAGTTTGATTTGTTTTCTCTCCATGCTCCCCGGCCCTGGATCGAGACATTAGCCGAATTCCCCCGGGGTGATTGGATGCAATTTGTCCGGAGTAGACAGGCACGTCCTGGATGTTAGGAATTCACTTCGGCTCAACGTGACAAGTCTGACTTCGATCTACAATTGCATCTGAAAGTGCAGCGAGCGGAAAGATCCCATGCCATTAAGTGTTCCTCTCTCCCCCCCACACACACATTTTTTTGGTGCAAAAATAACGAGATCCTTCATTTGCTCACAAATATTCATAACGATTCCATTTGCGACACCTCTGATGTGAGGGAGGCCCGTGAGCAGCGCTGATGCGGGCAGTGGTCAGTAGGATGCCCTCAAATCTATGACCCTTTAAATTAGATTAAAGATCGACAGTGGGCTGGATCTAAACATAAAAAAAAAAAAACGCAAGAGTGACACCTGCCACGCAGACTCGCCTGTGATTGATTGTGATGCTTCGTGCTGGCAACAATAACGCTGCAGTGTTGCGGTGCAGGGCTGAGTAGGCGCGTTTATCACCCGCTTGCCAGGAGTGGCTGAAGTCAGTGTCCGTGTCGCGCTGTGAGCTGACAGGGGAAAATGGGAGCTAACGAGCTTGTCAGATGTCCTGACAAGACAAATGAGAGCTCGTCACTCCCTGCGCTTTAATAACGTTTAATGGAAACGTATTGCACCGTTCAAAATAAAGTGTTACGCATACACGGGGTCTGCCGGCGACGCAGTTAATTACGCACGGCGAGGTAAATTACGCATCAGCTAAAGGGTGTTGGCCTGGATTCAGCACCACCAACGAGGACTGCTATCTATATAATACCTATGATTTAACAGGCTCGACCTTGGACTGTGTGTTGGTTCTTTCAACGAGCAATTAGACTGGAGTTGAGTAACAAAATGATTAAAGAAAAATGGACTTTCCAACGTGTGGTCAGTTTGGTCACCATTTGTTCCAAAATATACATTTGTCACATCTTTGGAACAGCTGGAAGGTTTGACGTAAATCTATATTATCAGAATAGCTGTTTCTTCATTCTGACTTAATACTTTTAGTTGAAAGTTTACATCCAGTGACTAAATGATGTCAAAGGTCAGGGGTTCAAATCCAGCTGGAACAAATCCAGGCCCTTAAAAAACAAAACAAAAAACAATATTTTCCAAGTAGATGGAATAGAAGTGTTATCTGCCACAACCTCTGCACCGAAAGGGCTCCACTGGTGTCGTGACCCCAGTGATGTTGTTGAATGACGTTGCGCGTTGAGGCTGTGCATTCTCCTGTGTAATTCTTGGTGTGCGATATAGCCAACACACGGTACGGTTGTTATGGCCATGATACATAATCCCCAGGGCAGGGCTGAAGCTGGCTCCAACTAAACCGCGCCGCTTTAAATACACTCTCTCGCAGCTGTATTACATACTTCCAACCTTATCTTATCTGATCGCATCTATTTGCATATTAAACAGCTTTATTCCGCCCTATGAGACACTCATGATGATCTATTTGTTTTTAGGAAAAATAAATCAGCAAACGCGTTTAAATGAGATGACACAAATTAAGACATTTGGTTTGACCTCAATATTATACTGCAGACAACCAGCGCATGAAATATTTTTCTCACGATAAAAAGTACTGCGGTATTTGACGTATATGTCTTGACACTACTGTGCCTAAACGCGAGTATTCCGAATCCTTACTTTACGCACGGAGAGTGACGGCAGGTGAGGGGGTGGCATTGATAAAGACCTTACTCGGTTCCTGCTCCTTTCTCTCCCGGTGGAGGAGGAGGAGGAGGAGGGGGGGAGGTGTGCGTAAAAATAGACATCATTTCACTAATGCCATCACCTGGCCTCTGGCACTTCTCTGTGCAGGGTCTGAGAGGCCGGAGCACCTGCTGCACGAGGAGAGGTAATTATCCTGTCGGCACCGTCATCACATACAGAACGACGTTTAGATAGGTGGAGACACGCAGCATTACGTGTGCAAAACCCGCAAACATGTCCGCATAAATGCGCGCCTGCACCGGGACCGGGTCCGGGAGGAAACCTTCTCCCAACGAGCCTGCAGCTCGAAGAGAGTGGAGACGGGGAAGTAAAGCACCAAATGTGACAAACTCAACGCGGATGTGTGTGATGCGTACAAATGGATGCAGCGGCGGAGCGCTGTACGTGAAGTCACACAGATGATGGGCGATGTAAAACAACACACACTAAATCAGGCAATAACGACGACAAACCGTCTGGAAAATGGACGCACATAGTGCTGCAAGAAACCACGGCGCGCTCCCTCCTCCTCCCCCCCGCGTCTGGATGACAAATCCCATCCTGGAGTAAATATTTTGAGGATAATTGAACTGATTGTTATTTGCAAGTTTCTCCGTGGTGAATATAAAAGCGTGGCTGCGCGCTCATAATGACTTTCAGACCATTGGCAAGATATATTCATAATGTGGGAATCTTAAATCGCTAATATGCAATTCTGCGGAACATGTCAGGATGCATTATTGATTTGGCCTTTTGTGTGTTTTTTTTCAACCCCCCCTCACAAATATTCTTTTAACACTAAACAATGTGAGCTAGATGCGGATCCAGAAGCTCTCACAGTCCTGAGGAGGCGTCCTTAAAATGAAGCTGACCTCTTCGGCGCCGTTCAGAGAGCTCCTAAATGAACCAAACTCTTAAAAAGGAAGCGCAACAATAATAATGACGCACACAAAGGGCGAGAAAGGAAAGCGAATATTGTGACTCACTCTGTTGTACCTTCAACATATAGATTATTGGGGACTTCTGTGAGAAAAATAAAGATAACTTTCGGGTCAGCGCCTCACTATTGATCTTATTCACTCCGTTTCTTATAGGCCGGTTATTCAGCAGCACCCCGCTGTGGTTACACACTACATTTCAGACTATACAGTGTTAAGCCCGCGTACTGGCAACAGAAAGCCTCTGTATAGACCACGGAACCTTTCTAAATCTAATCACAAACGAACCGTAATTAGACAAGTAATTACCGGCGTAATTAACAGCCTCTTTCTGCACGCTGTGCTTTGATATGGACGGGCGGCGCGCTGCGCTTTATGGCGCACAGGCAGCGGCTGCAGCGGATAAAGTCTTTATTATTATTGCTGGAAACCCATCTGGTAATAGTCTTGGCCGAGACCTCCTCCCCCCTAATCAAGGATTTAATTAAAGACGGTTGAGGGCCATGGAGAACATGAAGGCCAGTAATTAAGGCTAACATTGGACCCTAACAGATGCAACCCTCCTCCTGCGTCGGTGCAGAAACGTGAAGCTCTCGAACCAAGACGCGCAGTCGCTGATGCATTAGGTGCACAACTCCGTAATGATGGTTGAACTATGGTAGCCAATCATAGCGCAGCGACACGAAATATAAACAGGAAAACAATTATTAGTAGTATTTTTCTGGGTGTTTGTTTCCATATTTGTTCCATACATGTATGGATTTGAGCCCCCCCCTCCCCGTCACACCGCATTAGCCTGATGCCTGGGCACTACAGCCGTCATCTGACGGTCTAAACGGGATGGAGGCTGGAAATTATCGTATCTCACTCTCACACACACGCGCGCACGAGCGAGGTTGAACGCGCGCGTAAAAGTTGGTATTTAGGCCTCCATCTTATTCCACTTACTAAGGATTTTAAAGTAATTTTTCTTACGTTTTTTTTCCAAGATATATATTTCTCCGAGGTAAAGATTATCAAAGGAAACTTTCACAAGACATAAAATTAGATTCCAAATGGGAGAAATTGTCTCTTAACACAAAATATACACTCACAGGCTAAAGTAATTGCTCACACATGAATGATCCAATATAAAATAAAGTTACAACAATAATAACAATAATAATAAAGCAGTTAATTATCTTAATTGCTAATCCAAACCTGCTAAAATGGGGGTTTATTTGCATATTATTTTGCATATGTTGTGCGTAAACCTGCACCTGGAATCAATTAAGCAGCCCACGTTATGGAAAAATACAATAAAACTGTGTCACGTTATGAATATTCATCCCCTTCCTCTCCTCCGGACGCACCCGCGCGTTTCACACACTAAGAGAGATTCCTACGTTAGTTGCATTGTGGAAGTTAAAGAGTTGCACCTCTTCAGATGGGCCAGCAGATGGGCGGACGTTTAGCCAAAAACCCCCGCAAAGTCGCCCCTGCCTGGGCAGCCACCGCTGGATGGGGTCTGGAGGGAAGTTGAACTCTGGCTTCTCGACCTCGTCTCATCTCCCTGAACAAATGGCAGCCTGAAAACGTTATCAGGTGGACCTAAAACACACGAGAGGAACCAGCGGGGAGGCAAGAACATCAGACTCGAGAAGAAATAGTCCCTATACTCCTAAACATCAATAACTGTGAACGAAAAGATGGTTCATAGTTAAGAATTCATATAAGGTGACCTCTGCGTAATTAATGGGTTGGTTGTTTGAATTAACTGTTAATTATGAACAAGAAAAGCAACAAAATCAAGCTCTTAATGCAAACCAAAACACAAATCTTACAAAACCATCTTCAGATTCTAACAGAGGGAAGGAACTTGGCCCGTGTGCTCGCCTCGTCGCCACTTGTGGAGCTTTTCTGCCCCCTAGCGGCCAGCTCGAGATCCACAGGAAGTGAGTGACGATGATGTCGAGTTAAATATGAAACATGATGCCGGTTCATTTGCGCTCTGCTGGACAAAGGTGACACTGTTTGTGTCACATTTGAGGATCCAGTTTTAATACTTATCATAACCTATATTTTTTTATTTATTATTTTTATCTAAACTTCTCTTTTCCATTTAGTCTCTCATCATAAATCACGGCTGTTACCTGATTTATCGGGTTCTCTGAGTTACACATCGGAGCTGTTTAATACAAATATATGGGTTTATGCAAACGTTAACATGTTAACGGCTGCCGACACATATTGATGTTTTCACAGTCATTGTCACACATCGCTCACCGATGCAGTTAATGTATGTATGTCCTTCCCTGTGTGTCAATAGAGATGACCTCCCATATCACTGGATGCATCCATCTATTATCAAGCTTCTAACACTGCTATACATCCCACAGTATGTGGCATTAAATATGGTATAACATCCAACACATCAGTTAAAAAAGAGTTAAGATGTGTTCAAAACATTTCTATTTTTACAGTAAGTTTTATTCATTTATTAAGATTATTTTGAGCATAATGGAAGGAAGAAAAATAAAAATTATTTATATTTTATCAGTGGATACATGAATCACAATTCTCATGATGTGTGACATATTAGTCATTTTAAAAAGCAATAATATATAACTAGTGTAAACATTAATAAACATTTGAATTTAAAAAATCCTTTGAACACACATTTTGAATTTGGGGCAAATCCACAAACACAGAGCATTTAGCCTTTCAGGGGTTTTGTCGGTGATGTATAAGAAAGTTTTCCCATCCAAATTTGACCAAATCTTAAAAATGTAAGTTTGTGTTGGATATTACACAAATCCATGTGTGAAATTATAATTGAGTTGTCCTTTTATTTGTGGTAGTTTTCTTCTTAAACTAGAGGTTTAACTATAAGCGGCCTTTTCTACATCACTGCTTACAGCAGAGCAGCCAGCTTTCTGCTTCAGGTACAAGAGTAGGATGCAGCCAATTATCCCCAATATCCAGTAATGTTAAAAGAATGGCGCCTAATTTTCCATCTGGTTGCATGGAGAGAAATGTCAAACGTACTGGATTGAGACCATCGTTTTAATAATTAAGGAAGCACAGTGAAGGCTAAAGAATTGCAGTTTTGCTGCTCATGCATAATTTAGCCTATTGATCAGGTGAGTCTGGAGGCATATAAACAAGTTCTTGGTTCATTTATGAATCTATTAAAGTGAAACTATACTTTAATATCCCGAAGGTCATAACATCTGAGAACACACTGCATCCTTTGATGAAAACATAACGATGAATGCCACCTTAGTTTGAGGAATAACTCCTAAATAAGCCAACAGTGTGGCATCTACAACAGACACGTTGTGTATGTGTGCTGCAGGATTTTGTCTTGAAATGGAAATGCGTTTCCCTTCGAGGATCTCGATCTCTCCCTCTCTCTTTCTCTCTCTCTATGCATGGAGGGAGGTTGGCATTTACTTGACAATTTCTGCCTTTAAGTGCAGACTTTAAGTGCAGTGTTTTTATCTACACCTAAGATAGCTGCGGACCAGGACAATTTAACAGGCAATTTAACTGACCGTGTGTTAGTGAAGCTGTCTGAGTTCCACTCTCTGCCAGAGCGCCATGGCATGATGGATGTAGGCAGTCTGGGCTAGGTGAAGACACACACACACACACACACACACACACACACACACACAAACACACACTCCTATTGAATACAAAGACACACAGACATGCCGCCCTGCCATATTTTCCCAATACAAACGCATATGGGCCAATCCACAGCCAACCCCCTTCCATTAAGTCAACATCTTGTGCTGGCGGTTGGAACAGTGCGGGGCTGGAGTCAGGTCGTCCAAATCCGTCAGTAAGAGGAGGCAGAGGCGTTTGTCATCCTCCTCTCTGGGCACCATCCTCCTGGAAGAGAGAAAGGGGGGACAGAGGGTGGTGGAGCTACGTAGCATCTGGCTCTGGTAGCTCCAGCTGCAGGGAGAGAAGGGGACAGGAGCTGTGCTGCAGCCCAGGGGAGACACTCTTTCTGCAGCCAAAACGGCTCCAGCACCATACTACTGCTGGATGGAGGAGCTGGGAAAGAAGTTAGACGTTACAGAGGAAGAGTATCCAGGTGTTTCTAGAATTACTTACAGCACAGAGAAGAGAAGATGTCTTGATTACTGTTTCATTTGAATTATCATGCCCATTTTGCGTTGATTGCGTTGATCTCTTGACGCGGTACTCTGAGAAGAATTAGGGTCATTAGACAATGGAGACAAACCTCTTTACATCACAGAGGATGAAGGTCTTTGCGGCCTCCGTCACACAACAATCCTGCAGCGATCGCACAAAGGCTGGAAACAGCACACATTGAGTTTGACCACAGTGCACAGAAGGTGTAGAGGAAGTATCTCAACTAGAATGCCGTACCAGAGGAGGACGTCACCCAAGTGATGACCCATAAATCACAGGCCAGAGTCATGCAGCCAAGGCCTCGAGACAGTCATCTAACGTCAACGCACAAATGACGTTTAGCCAGCGGCGGACATTTAGCACCAGACTCCATCGCCTCTGCAGCCACTTTGTCACAGATCTATGGATGATTCAAAGCCTGGGGACAGCATTTAGTATTAGCCCTTAATGTGTTCCAGGGTTTGTTCTTAGGCAATGTAGTTATGCTGATTGAAGGAAGCCGATCAAATGAGATGTTTTGAGGGAGAGGATGAGAAGTACTCAGAGGGGCAACACATGCATCATCTTATTGTGAAGCATGACCTTTATCGGGGGAAGAGCCCCTCTCCTCAATCTGAGATGTCCTCTGGGATTAATTAACCCCATTCTCACATTAGGCCTCTAGGATTTGCATTGCTTAAATTGGTTTAGTCTACATGGGAGCCTATATGCACTGTTCTTCGGATCTCTGCCAGGTGTGTGCCCTCCCTGTTCAATTTTAAAGATCTCAAACCCCCCCGTAATGTGTCAGTGTATTGTCTAATCTTTGAGTTTTTTGCAGGTCATGGTTTCGTATGCCTTACATGAAGGATGCCAGTGTATTTCATTCCAGATGCTGCAAGCCACAAAATTTAGGCGAGCACCAAATATCAAACCAGGAAAAATAATCTTACATTTGTACAGTTCTTCCTTAGATGCAACGCAGGCCTTTGCCACACTGTACCACTGTTGTGGTTAGTCAGAGAAGCTAATGAAATTAGCGGCACAGATCACAAGCATCTGTTTGATGTCACTAATGATGTGTCAAGGGGGCTGCCATGTGCTATTGTTCTGATAGCCTATAGACGCATGTCTGTGTAACGTGATAAATGTCATATTCTCAACAGAGAGAACACAAATTTACCATTCTTTCCGAAAACTGGACCATTAATGTCAATCATGTGGACGGCTACAGAAAGCCAGGGGGGTGCCAGCTCACACAACAAGCGCTGGTCCCTCCAGTCTCATGATGACGGTCCCCAGACGCTCCGCGGAACAGCTCCAGCTAATCTTCTTTTCATGGTCTTCATTACGACCTGTCAGGGCATAAATTGACAGTAAATTGCCATGTTTATTAACACAGCACTAAAACAGCATCCTTAACTGTTCTGCCCCCTCGTGCAAATGTTAACGTTTAACAGTGACCAATGGGATCAATTAAGGAGCGGCATAAAATGATGCTGCGCCCAAACAAATCCCCTGGAACACACACAGGGCCTCGCGTTCACAATTCCACCTTAATATGCCTCCTCAAACATTATGTCCTCTGTTGATGACCCTCTTTGAAGACCTATTCAGACAGACACTTGCTCCCCACATATTTGCAGCTCGAGTAACGATGGGAAGGCTATGCTTCACGGAGCACTGCATCAACAGAGTCTTGAGTCTGAGACTTGCTGCGGCCTTTGCCATATAACACAGTAATTACTAGATCAAATCTGTTCAAATTGAGGCAACGCTGTTCTGTGATCCCTCCTATACTAATCAGCACGCTGAGGTATGGCTCTGCGACTATAAATTGCTGACTTAATTAAAACCAGGACCTCTCTGTCATCTAATTACAGGGAGAAAAGGTTATTGCTTCAATGCAATTTTCCAAATATGATTCCTTCACAGTTATTAAAGGCTCGGGCGTCGTTTATTGTTTCAGATTTTTCAATATGGAAATGGCCCCGGTGACAGACGTAATGACTCGGGGAAAACGCTTCATCTCGATAGTGGCCTGGCACGGTCATTTGTCTAAGATAAGTGGAGCGGACAGGAACGGGGAAATGTCATGGGAGGCATCCCATGATTGCCTCCACTTTACAGTTGTCATTAAACAGAGCAAAGGTTTCTTTTCTCCTATGTGGCAGCAATGAGAAGTTTATTAATCTATCCAGAATCGTATGGCTAGTGCGTTATTAGAAGTATGAACATTCACAAGGGGGAGGGAGACCGTGGAGAGTAATTGTGTGATGACTCTATAGTCCTTGTTATTGTTCAATCAATATATACTTCAACTCGTCCACAAACCAACTAAAACCCGATGGAAAATCGGTGATTCTTTAAGAACAGCACTGAAATCCCCACAACACACTGCAACACTGTTAAAAACACTTGTGTGTGATTACACTTCCTGATGAAAATAACACAGAATTATATTGTAGTTTGGATGATGTAGAGGATAAATCAGTTATAATATACGCTTTCATTGTTTGTCAGCCAGTGATCGTTTTAGTCTTATCGGCTTTTTTGACGTTAACTTTCCTTATTCAACAACGTTATGTTGATCTATACTTTCCAAAACCCAGATATTCAGTCTACTAATATGATTAAAAAGCATAAACATCTCACATCCGAGTAGAACCAAGGAATTTTTGTCAAAACAGTTGCAGATCAGTCAACAAATTAATCTGATTGAATTGGAATATGGGACTTCTCTGGGTACGAATACATTTCACAACAAATTAAACTTTATTTTAAAATCATAATCCTGGTTTTGGGCATAACCATCTCTGCAGGGTCTCATTTAAACATTATACACATCCAAATCTGGCTTTAAAATACACCCGAAACACACGTACACTTGTTCAAAAAGCTACTTACCACCAGTAAGCACAGTTTTTATTTTTAAAAAACGCTGTGAATTTTCTTTGTTACAGTCAAATGCACTTCCATAAATTAGTGTGAAGACCTCAGTTATTCATAAGCACTTAAATATTCACAAGTTCAGATGCATTTTTCAGGAATAAACAAACCACAAATCTTTCGTTGCACAAAAGCAGCAAATAAAAAAAAAAACACAGTCTGATCGTGGGGCAGGAAAAGGCCACAACAGGACTGTACATCCCGGACACTAATGCTCTGTGTCTCCCACCATAGGGTTTCTTAATTACATTAACCAAATGCCTTGTGCAGTGTGTGTAATCTCATGGTTAACTGAACACCCCTGTAGCTGCGACCCCCTCTCCGTTCCACTCCCCGGTGAAATATTCATGTTGAAAGCCACTCTTCTCCTTCCTCTCTCCAGCACGTTAATGCCTGCAGTTGTTCAGCCACGCTACTATTGTTTAAGATAAATCCCAAATTCCCAATAACCCTCAACACGTCATGCTATAACATCACCCACTATCATGTGGGAGCAGATTCTATACGAACTCAAGTGAGTTGAGTGCCGTTGCTGAAGTTTAAACATCTATATTTGTGTAAAAAGAATTGATCAAGCTTGTGAGATCTACGTCTAATGCCAGTAAGTATTTCTATTTGAGTATAGCTCAGACTTTATAAAGTTTGGATTTACATTTTTCGTAGATTTCAGAGATGCATCTCACTGGGAAGAACACATTTGTATTTCTTCATGTCTGCCCAACACGCTGATTCAAATTGACCAGGCAGGACTAATTTAAATACATTAACTATTCATTAATTGAATAAAGAGGCTAGTTAGCCCCAGGGCCCCTTTATAATCATAAACTGGGGTGTACTATTTATGCAAAACAGCAAAGTGCCATGTGCTGGCTTATTATGCTCCTGATTAAAGGCAAAGTACATGTTTCTCCTGCCCACGAAGGAGGATTAGGCACGGCAGTGTCAGCAACTTGTTTCCAGGGTACAGAGTCTGTTCCTCCCTATTACAGCATGTTGAGATGCGTCTGAGTAATGTGATTCTTCTAGTCATCCTTACCCCCCGCCCCTCTGCATGCAAATTATTTCTGCGTCTTTCTCAAAAGATTACGTCGCAAGCACGGAGTTAGCTAAACGGGGACACCTCAGCACTCTCACAGAAACACGGAAATGTTAATGTTGCTGACTCGCTGGTTAAATACCAGGACGCACCTATGAAACTTCAACTCATCCCTGATTCTAGTATTTGTTGTATTGGTTCGATGGTAACGTGATATCTCAGCCAACTGGACTCCTGCATGTTTTCTCTCTCTATTATCGAAGACATGCCGTGTTTTCCAGGTTCCTGGTGGGAGGACCTTAAGACCAGCTCGGTACACCGGGGCCTGGAGGCTCACCGGGGCCTGGAGGCTCACTCTACAAAGCCTTGGCTGCTTCTTCTTAAATAGTAAGCTGCTAATTGTTTTATCTACATACATACAATCTAGTACTTTACACATGCAGCAGGTTTCACTGACGTTTAATACTTTAATTACCTCCTCAGTTTGCTTCATTTCAGTTGCTTTGCTTTGAAATAAAAATATTTTTGGTCAAATTAAACTTGGTGCATGTCCCTTCTGTACCTTGTGGACTTTATTTTGCCATCCATGACATTTAACAGGACGTTTATGAGATTGGGGGCGTTTCTATCGCCTCCCAACATGGCAACTGCTTGGATGAGGCTTGCAGCTAACAGTGCAAAACAAGCTAACAATGCTAACTGGAGCCAGAATGCTCATAGATCTCAGTGTTTTTTATTTAACCTTTATTTATACAGATTGTGTCATTGAGACATTGGCAAGAGAGACCTGTGGGACACTCCCTAGTAATTGTCCCACAGTCCCTAACATACTACAGGTCAGCAACTTCTGTGAAACCAAACAAGGCCGCAAGCCTGAAATCCAACATTAAGCTACCATTTAAAAGGAGCATTAGGCCACATGAATCTCCCTCATTAGTTCAGTAGGCCTGTAGTAGTATTTCATTGCCATGTACTCACTATTCACTTCATTGTGGTCAACAAAAATGGCGACATGACACTCATAATGAATGGACATGGGTGCACGGGCCTTTCTTTGGGACACCTAAACGGGCTTTAACCCTGTGTTGTACTGTACATACCTGTAGGCCGGACACGTTCACACAGCCACACCGCGTCACGGCCGGTGGAAGCATGACTACGGTACTGAAGCAGCTCTGCGGGTCGGAGAACCGCGACATTGCCGCGTTTCCCTCCCTGGTTTTCAAACTGGCTCATGCCGGCTCCAGAGAGCCGAGCTGCGGCGTGCAACGTGGCGTCTCAATCCGTCTCGCGTTACCGACATCCCGTGGACCAATGGCAGAAGTGCTGCCAGCAGCGAGGCGGGGCTCCGGCTCGAACGGACCCTCTGATTGGCTGTACGTAAGGCGGCAGAAAATCACAGTTTGGTTGCATCCCTCCTTTTAGGAAAAAAAAAAAAAGAAGGGGGGGACAGGATTGCCAAATCTGGTTTGAGTGAGACCTGTAGGTGTTGTCGTGGACCTGTCTGTCGCCCCAGCCGGCCCTCCTGCAGGCTTTGGTTGTCGCGCAGCAGCAACATTGTTGCGCAGCCCGCCGCTGAAGAAGGAAGCCGCTACAAAGGAGCCGCTACACGGCCGCTGGCTTCAGCATCAGTCGGGCCTGTTTGGGGAAAACGACCGAGCTCCCTGCAGCTGCGTCCCCGCGGTGTGATGGACGTCCTCGGCTTCGTGTGCGCGGCGCTCCTGTGCGCGGTCCTGGGCCACAGCAAGCCGACGTTAAGGAAGGACCGGGTCCTGCATGAGCCGGAGCTGGTCCGGCCGGCCAACGAAGACAATAAGAGCTTCCAGTTCGACCACGAGGCCTTTCTTGGCAAAGAGGAGGCCAGGTCGTTTGACCAGCTCACCCCCGAAGAGAGCAAGGACAGGCTGGGGTAAGGACGCATCATTACTCGTGACACGTGAGCTGATTGTGTTTGATACCCAGCTTGTAAATCACGTACACTCACTTGGGTTGCGTGTAAGTGTTCGGGCTTAGGGGACATGAATCTTTAACAACACGAGTGCCTGAGAAAGATGTGCATGCCAGCAACTCTACGAGACTGGATAAAACGCTGCATTATGGTCACACACACACACACACACACACACACACACACACACACACACCACTCCTATAGCGTTAATTGCTCAGCCGAAATCTTAATTATGCATCGTCATTAAAGAACCATCTAGGTGGTGGAGGAGTTGTGTGGCAGTAGACAGTCTAATGTCACTTCCCACAGTGTGCTTCCATGTAGGTTCATGTTTGTGGGCTTTTTCTCGCCTCTGCCCTGTTGACAACTTGGCAGCACCGAACACACGTTGGCGGAATGGGCTTCCCCTCCCAGGAAACTCTTTCCTGTGGTGTTGGGAGAGGGAGGACTCTGTAACACCACAACGTGGCAACCCACGTCTAAGAATACCACTGCATTCTTCACTAAAAAGGGGGTTTGTCTGCTACTTCCTGCCTGATTAGTCTCACTGAAGCCACGTCCCCTTATAGTACAAGTGGAGTTATCGACTATTTGGTTTTCTCTCCCGCCTGCCGGTGACGGCACATGAATGGTGCATGTCCCGTTCTATCTGACAATGAGATGAAGTCCCTGTTTCAGAGGGATTTGCATTAAAAGCTTGCTTCCTGTCTTTGTTCCCTCACCTTGCAGTAAAATAGTGGACCGGATAGACACGGACGCCGATGGCTTCATCACCACGGCCGAGCTCAAGGCCTGGATCAAACGCGTGCAGAAGCGTTACGTTTACGAGAACGTGGCGAAGGTGTGGACCGACTACGACCTGAACAAGGACAACAAGATTTCATGGGATGAGTACAAGCAAGCCACATACGGATACTACCTCTGTAAGTGTGGTCATTACTACGTCATGTATTTATTGGACATGCAGGAACAAAGTAAAGTATCTGTAACCCTCCCCTCTTTAGCCAACCCGGAGGAGTTTGAGGAAGCCACAGATCAGTTCAGCTTCAAGAAGATGCTCCCTCGTGATGAGAGGAGGTTCGAAAAGGCCGATCTGAACGGGGACCTGGCAGCCGACAGAGAAGAGTTCACATCCTTCCTCCACCCCGAGGAGTTTGAACACATGAGGGACATTGTGATTCTGGTAAGCCCCCCCACGTAACCATGGTAACCTGTAACACATGGCAGCTACAAATTCCCACAGTCTGGATGTAGCAGTGTTAGACATTTGCATGTAGGAAGAAATACAATTTTTTAATCTGATGGGCCACTTGGATGAATGTTTCACATTTGGCTAATTCCTTCATGAAATTTGAACTGGGCCAGGAAATGATCGACTTCCTGTATTTTTTGGGGGGGAACAGGCCCAGTGGGTCAGACCGACTGTCCCATTTCTCTTTAAATATAAATTGGGGCTTCGTGGAACAGTTGCGTGGCAAATATTGGCAGTGATGCGCTTTGCTGCTCTGTTCATGAAAGTTGTACCACCCATTTGACAGAGTTAATTATTAATGTCATTTTTTGTGACATCATCGAATGTTACCACCTGTTCAGCCAGTATCGTCTTCGCTGATTGGGGTGAATCTGGCTGAATATTGGCCTGTTTCTCACAATATTAACAGGCTGGCCTTTTTTTTTAAACAATACATACCTTTCACAAAAGCAAGGAAAGAAAGGCACTTTACAGCCTGAGAAAGGACATGTAGGTTAGTAGGACAGGTCACTAATGGAGCTGGTATTTCAGGTTCACACTCATTCACATAACGGAGCCCTGTTTAAAAGTGTGGCTTCATATCTTCCTTCTGAAATCTGCCTCTGTTGCTGCGATCTTCTTCCAGAGGCCAGATGCCTCGTTTTCATGTCTGCTTTTGATCCACGATGTTACGAAGAGCACAAAGATTCTTCCACTTTGCTCACAAGCTAGTCGTTAACATTTGTGCACCGTTCTTAATCAAACATTTTGATATTTCTAAACCTAATTTTTGCTTTTAAGTAAAGCGTCCTGCGTGCTGCCATCATATAAAGGTCAAATGTAAGATAGGTGCTGGATATTATCATTTAAAATCTATCATCCCAACACATCCGCACATTGATCTCAACCAGGATTAATGTGTTTTTTGAATGCAACATGTTTGTCCAGGTTAATTATAGCATGTGAGCTGATTGGTTGGTTGAACATGTGGTTGTTACGCCCCATTCCTGGTTTAATCTGTGTGATTGTAGTGTGCCTCTCACATGCATACGTATTTAACATATGTTTATTTTCTTGTTTAAATGCAACCATTGATTAAAAATAGGTGGGTGGATGTTTGTTATTGGTGTGTTCACTGAAGAGTCTGCAGGCCAGCCCTGACTGACCCTCGGCCCTCCACTTGTCTTGCCTGAGGCGACATGTTCTTCTTTTATTACTCGAAGGGAAAGTTGTACGATCGTTGACCCCTGTGTCTCCTTTTTTATGGTATCATTAACGTATTGTGACTGCAGGAAACCCTGGAGGACATTGACAAGAACGGTGATGGACATGTGGATGAAGATGAGTATATTGGTACGATTTAAGCATACATTTACATTTAATTAGGTCAAATGAATTAACAGCTTAGCAACCATTCAGTTCAACATTGTAGCACAAACTGATAAATGAGCATTTAGCCATTATAGTGAATCATTTTAACCACCACAGAGAAAAGAGCAGCAGCAGGCCAGTTGGGTGTAATTATAATAGCTGCTAATAGTGCTTGTTTATGGTCAAATCATTACCTTTCTTTAATTTCTCCACTTTAAGGTGTGAATGTGAGCCTTAGGTTTTAGTTAATTTATGGTTTTCCTCTCCAGCTGACTAGTTTTTAGGTGTTTTGTGTTGATGTGATGAGGGATCAAAGCCGTGTTTGTTTGAATGTATGTTAAGACTCACACTGAAGTTTTCCACCTCCACTGCCTTTGGCTGTTTCAGCTGACATGTTTGCCCACGAGGAGGGGGGTCCAGAGCCGGACTGGGTCAAGACCGAGAGGGAGCAGTTCTCTGACTTCCGAGACCTGAACAAAGACGGTAAAATGGACCAGGATGAGATCCGCCACTGGATTATGCCACAAGACTATGACCACGCCCAAGCCGAGGCCAGACATCTGGTGTACGAGTCGGACCAGGACAAGGTGTGTTCTTTCTGCCGCATCAGCATGAAATAAACATGCAATAATGCGAGTGAGACTGTATTTTTCTGAAAGGTGAAAAAATAAACACATTTACTCTATGGAAAAAGTAGTCCTGCATAATATTTTATGCTGAACACAAAAATGTAATTAAACATTGCTCAGTTATTTTGAACATTTTATTAATTGGCTACATGCTGGCAGTCTTAAAAGTCTTAAAACATTAATCATAATTAAGAATTCATACGATTTGACGTATTTATATCGATTATCAGTGAAGCCAAAGCGATTAATTCTATTTATTTATTCTAGCAGATCGATTTTAGTTGACTTGATCGCTGCGTGGCATGAATCCTTTCACTACTAACAATAACGCTTAATTCCCTCGTCTTCTCTCCTCAGGACCAAATGCTGACCAAAGAGGAGGTCCTTGAAAACTGGAACATGTTTGTGGGAAGCCAGGCCACCAACTACGGAGAGGACCTCACCAAGAACCACGACGAGCTCTAAGCGTGCGTGCGTGTGTGTGTGTGTGTGAGGAGGGTTAGTGAACATCTTGGTCTCCAAAGACCTCCACAGACTGTTGCACCTCCTCCCACCACTGCAGCCACCACTCCTTCCTGTCCTTCCGTGTGTTGGATTGTGAGTCAACACTGTAGATGTCAAACACAAGAGGAGGGATACGTGGCGGTCCTACCGGTAACACTAAGGGTCCATCTATGTTTCTGACATTCAGGAGCTGAGCCAGACCCGTGGACTTCCTTTACTTCGATGGTGCCTTCCAGCCGCATCACCGGCTTCACTGCCTCAGAGATCTTTAAAAACCACCCGTCAAAGCTTCAGGTGGAATGTGAGACAAGGGTTACAGGTTCTGATCGCCCTGTTGATGTGAAACTACAGCGCAGGACATTATTCAGATTTTATTTATTGATCAGATCTCTTCTGAACGTTAGGTTTGAGAGGAACACAGTGTTAAACTAGAGGTCACATCATTCACAAACTGTTTTGTTTTGTTTACAGTTTTCCTGGTCACATGATTTTAATGTTTTTATTAGATAAGCGCTTTAAGAACTGTTAATTAACTGATGTTTAATTGCATGGTTTTTGCACGCGTTTGGTTTTAGTGTAGCCTGTGAAATATTTTTTCTTCATAATTGGTTTGTAATGTATTTATTGGTATACTTCAGTCAATAGTATGCTCCATATTAGATTTTTATTGACCTTGAGCCTTGCCCTTTTACAACGGTGTAATTTAATTAAGGTTTTTTTTTAGTGCTGTACTGGTTTGAATACATGACTCCACATTCTCCTGGCTTCTTTCACTCCAAGGTCGTCGTCTTGTATTAATGTTCAGAATCTCTTTCTATATGACGTTGTATTAACAATTATAAACCTGGTGTTTTGCGACATCATAAATGAATCTGTTGTCTTCTGTATGTCTTTTATTCACATTTTCTGTATTAATAATGGCTATGGTTTGTATTTTAACTTTGTTAATTCAGATGTAATAAACTTTATTTGTATAGCACTTAGATTTAATGCAACAAAGGGAACAAAACTCCACAGAAAAAGGTGAAAAAAGGCGAGTGACGTTGTCCACCTCACACTTGGACTCAAACACATCCAGAGACAATATGTCTGGCAGCTTAAAGGGGTATTAAAAGGGATAACAACAACAACAATAACAGTTAAAATGCTGCTGTCTGGCCTTCCTTGTCTCCCTGCTAGTAAAGAACGTAATTCCAGGTGAACACATTACTTTTAAAGGCATTCAGGCCTTCAGGTCACCTGGCTGCTCTCACAAAGCCCCTGCTGTTAATACTCACTCATGCTGCCCCCGCTCACTTGCAAAGGACGGTATTTCAAGACACCAGACTCTCACTTTGTCGTGCATTTAGGTCGTCCTACTCTTTTGGTTCCTCTAGAACACGTGCTTAAAGTTTCACATAGATGTACTGCATATCTCTACAAGCTATATCGGGGTTAGCCCGTTTGAATGTTCATGTCTCCATAGACTTTTGACTCACTGAACACCAGGAACAAGATGCTGTTAACACTTCTCATGACTAATTGCAGTCTTCACACACACACACACACACACAGAGCAGAGATGGAGTTGAGCTGACTTGCTGTTGCTGCTGGCTGTTGCAGTAAAACTCCGATGTAACTGAGAAAGCAGCTCTGCCACCCAGCCTGTCCCCTCTGCCTGCTCATGTGGAACATATGGATATATGTGTGCCAGTTAGCAAGACAAGTCAAGCGGGACCAATGCGATAAAGCTCATTAGGAACAAGGGACAGGGCGATGTATGTGTGGGCTGTTACTCTGTTGTGATGCAGGACCGTCCTTTAACACTCTTAAACTGCAAATATCTGGACAAAGCATTCAGGTCCAACCTTAATACGCTTCCTCGACATCTCCTGCCTTTAGATGACTTTGTGAGAGGGCGACATGACAATAACAATGATTAATTCATAAAAAAAGATTCTGGCGCGGCTCCACTTGTACCGCTTTGTCCAAGAATGCAGATTTCTTCTCAGACGAGTTCCTTCTGTTCATCTGACCAAAGAGCTCCGGGTCTGAGGGACGGTCAACGTGGAGGTGTCGCCTGTGGTGTTGAAGTTTTTTGAGTTTTGGGTCTTTAAAATGTCCGTTGGATAGTCTAACGGTTGCTCCGTTGCCTTTCTAAAGAGTGTGGGCTCAGTCTTGCGTCGTGCATTTGAATAATTGGGAGGCCTAAAACACTAAGTAGTTCAAAGTACTTCCACCAAATAGCATATGAGGTTTGTCATGTGTCAGGCTGCATCTGTGTGTTTGGGCCCAGTGTGTGTGTGTGTGTGTGTGAGAAGGTGGATGACTATTAGTGGTGCACGGAGATGTAAAAGAACCACATTTGCCTGAGATGGGGACTTGGACTGTGCCGCCTGCCTGGCGGTCATGTTTAACAGCCGGCCCCTCCTGTTTGTGATAGGTTCCTAATCATTCACACTGGGGGAGTGTGTGTACAGTAATGCCTTCAGACAGCCCTCATATGAGTGTCTGCGTGGATCAACCCCTCTCCACTGATAATAATGAGCCCTCTGGGTGAGAACAGTGCAAACAGTAGAGGAGGGTCATAAAGTGGAATATTCATTTCCAAGACTGTAAGTATCATTTTCACTCATCCACCGACAACCTCCTTTTAAATGGCTTTTTTCCACACGACACTGACATTTCCATCAGCAATTAACAGCAGCAAACCCAAGATGAGTAGTTAAACCGCCTGCATAACAAACTACCCCCCCAACTCCCCTGCTTCTCCCTGACTCTTATCATCGCTGCCCTATTTTTAATCCCAACGTATCCACGCTCCCTCATCTTTGTCTTTTATCTCTTGTGTGTGTTCTTGTGCCCCGGGGATCCGGAGGCCACTGTGTTGTTTGTAACGATCTTTGGGACATCTGAACCATCTTTGGCTGAAGCTTTCATAACAGGCATTCGGTCCATTATATAACACATAAATAGCCAAACGACAGTACAACCTCGGTTCATTATCGAGCTGTTTAGACCAAACATTTGATATTTGCTAAGTAGGAACTTTATATGATTGCCTGAACATGACAGCTCATAGGCGTTCCCTTTGTCTTCTCATTGGTGGTCAGATTAGAGTTTTATATATATATATATTAGAACAGAATAGCTTTGTTATTGCTGCTATTGCCATTACCATCATATAAGTAGCATTATTTACTACTTTAAAGTTATATGAGGTGATTTTTCCGTGAATTTAATAGTTTTACAAGCCCAAAGGGACTTTTCATATCCAAAACCTTGGAGGGGATTCAAGTTCCTCATGTTCCTCAAAGACAACAAAAAATAAAACGTTTTAAATAACATTTAAAACAAAGAACTTTGTCTCCCGTCTCAGGCTTTTCAAGTCAAATCTGCCATAAAAAGTGTTCATCCAGCACATTGCTCAAACGTGTAGCTCTGAAGTTGTTTATCTTCAATCTAATTTAAATCACAAAGTTGTTGATTTAAAAGTTCAATATGATGACATGTGACTATTTAAGGGCAATAAACTACTTTTACTATAACTATTATTAAATATTCAGTATTTTATTTTTATCGTGTAGAAAATAAAAATGTAAAATGGAACAAATAAGTGAGTAAATCTAAAAAAAATCTAAATGATGTTAAAGCCTCGTCCTGGTGTGGTGGAGGAACCTCAGCTCCTCTAAATGCCGGAGTCCTGATGCTACACCATTCCTTCGTTGTGCAGGCGTGTGATTGTGTGTGCGTGTCATGTGAATGTAGGCTAATTCGGCGCCTCGCATGTTTCTACTTCTGGACAGTGAAGCTTGAAGGAACCCATCAATCTTTCATGGAAGCTCAGAGAACGTGGTTTCTTCCGATCACAGGACTCTACTCCTCCTAGTGGCGATGAGGCAAAACAAGAGGCAACTTCCTTCCTTCTCATTTTAACAACTGCACTTGTGCTCGTCTATCATCATGAGTTTTTATGTGCCCATCAACGTAGAGAAGATAGGGAATCGGCCTTTAATGACTACACAATTAGAGAGAAGGTTTAAAGAGCCATACATTTCAATTTAGGAACCATAAACCTAGTGAGTTGGTAACTAATTGTAAGTGCCTCCAGAGTAATGGGAGCCCTTTGGACTGAGGTCAGGATGACTCAAAATCTGTTTCAAACAGCTTTTATGCAGCCGCTTCGTGCTTTAGTTGCCCACTCATTCTTATGATGGCTATCCAGAGAGAGAACTTTAGGAGTTTTAATTCAAAGATGGTCCGTCGGTGGTCGAGGGTGGAGACAGTGCTTCTCCAGCGAGACCGATATCTTTGGACAAAACACTTCTCTCGCTCCATTTGTCAACATTTGCCTCTTTCCTGCCTCTGGTCCTCTCTCCCTATATGCCCCGGCATCTGGATACCTTTGGGATGGAGGGGAGACGAGGCCTTCTTTTCCTCCGTCCCATCCCGCTGCTCCCCAGGGGGGCCGGGGTTGGATGTGTGATCTAGTGTCTCACATGATAGAGACACATCTAATCCTGTTAATATCCTCCGGCGGAATAGAGGAGGTGGGGGGGGGGACAGGAGGAGATGAAAGACGTTTGTTGGCCCATATTTTGGTTTTGGGTGAGAGTATAGAACATACATGTGTGTATTTGTGTCTCTACCCTCTTGGGATCTTCCCGGCTGCTGCCTGCGTTTCTGACACACACCTCTCAAGGTGTTTTCCCCTCGCTGTCTTTCTGTATTTGCTCCATCTCTGCTCCCTGTGTGAGAAAGTTTACCCTCTAGGCCCCATCTGAGCTCCAGGCCCCCCAAGGCCTCTGCATTCCCAAAGCTCCTGCACACCGGAGCCCATCAGGCTCCCTGCTGTACCACAGGGAATACCCCCCAAGAACCTCTAGGCCCCTCAGACTGCGTGGAGCAGCAGCTCTGCACAAGAGAGCCAGCCCGAGGGGAGGGGGGGGGATGCTGTCTGGGAATACAACTAAGAACATGCTTCACTTAACATTTGCACCGTCCCTGACAGCGCCTCCTGTTGGTGCAGCATTGTTTTTGCATGCGGGCCTCCTTGTAGCCCCATTTCGTTTCCTCTCTGGGGCCTTGACCTTGTTAACAATCCCTCGGGGCTCATAGAGGCCTCTGTGTGCTACATGTGCATTGACCTTTCCTGCTCCCAGAGGTTAAATAATGTCTTTTTTGGCCTCAAGAAACACAGACGGAGCTTTAATATGATGTTCGACCCACCTGGGATTGCACTGAACGACATATTGATAAATAATACCACTCTTTATCAGACCAAGTTAATAAAAAGACTGATTCGTGTTCAGAAAGTAAAGGTAACTTGCATATATGATGTGGGCTTGTTTCCTGGCTTTCATTATGACAGTGAGGTTAAATCACACTTGTATTCAAAAATAAATCTTTATGGGGGGGTTTTGCACGTGGATACGGAGGCTGTGAAGCTAGCAGGCCTGCTGTCCTACAGATGTCTTGGGCTGAGCTTTACCAGGTGTACGTCACCTGAGATTACCCACGCTAACACCCCTTAAAGGCAAACAGCCAGCAGTACAGCTGAGGGGGCATCTGGTGGCGTGTGTGTGTGCGTGTATAGGTGTGTGTTCATGCATTCAGATCGGTGGTAACGTTTGGCAGAATGGGCCCGAGTGCAGACGTTTGTGGTGGATCGGATACTTCCTCCCACTATCTCCGATCCGGAAAACAACCCACTGAAGGAATGTGGACGGGAAGATCAACGTCGGCTCGATGTCTACGAGTGTGTGTGATAATGATGGTCGTAATAATTGAGCGTGGATTCCTAACGCACCGCACAGCACCCTGGCCGTCTCCAGTTAAGAGCAAACTGGAGTAAAAATGTTCAACTCTTCTGATCTCCCTCGGCCTCCTGCAGAGAGAGAACAAAGAGAAGCACTTCTTCATCTTTGGATTAAGAAGCTGACAAATAACAGAACATCACAAAGAGACTATTTCATGACCACTAAATGGACTGGAAAACAACCAGAATCGCCCACATCATATGAGTGACCTTTGACCCTGAAACAGGAGAACATACATTTGAATCTTTCTGCCTGTGTCAGGGTCTGCAGCGGACATGCGAAGCAGCGACGCAGCAGCAGATGTGTGTGTGTGTGTTTGTGACGCCTGCAGTGGATGCAGTGAACATGCAGCCAGCAGCTAAATATACCGTGTGCGTGTTTACATTGCGTTTCCAGGTAGACATCATTAGCCCACATGCAGCTGCTCCGTTCTTCCCACATGCAGTCATATTTTATTAACATACCTGCTGTAGCTGAATCATCTCATCTCTCACAGGCCTGACACACGACTCCGTCCGCATCATGTATATTTGATGGGCCAGGCCACGCCGCCATCCCGCCTCGCTCTTTCTCAATTTCCTTGATTTTAACATATTTATTGAGGCCATTCGGGGTAAGGTTGGAGTGTGTGATATGAAGACCTAAGTGTTAACGTATAAGCAGTATTATTCCCTCCAAGCACTCAAGTCCCAGCACATGGACTGAAAAGGCTGATACTGCCATCATGTGGCTCGATGGTGTAAAGTTCTATTATTTACAATAGGGACTGAGTGTGTGTGTGTGTGTGTGTGTGTGTGTGCGTGTTGGGGCCCAGCAGTCAGTGAAGTACAGCCAGCTGACACTGAGGTATGTGTCTTTTCTAATGAGATTTACCGGCCTCCAGATGTTCCGAGTTATGAAGATGTGTGTGAGAGATTTAGGAGGGTGAGACCTGCACCCTGTCAGCGTCACAGTGGGGTGCTGCTTCACTGTCTGTCACCCACCTCATCCCCCCCACCACTCATAGGTGGCCTCTTAACCTGACAACACCAGCACTACTTCTCTCTCTCTCTCTCACACACACACACACACACACACTCACATAAACACTCGTACCCCTGACAACAATGTGAATCAACATTTTATAAACTTAGAAAAACATAGAAAATACAAAAGGAATGTCAATAAAGGTAAGCAAATATACCACATATATACAAAGACATGTAAAGAGTATACTGTAGAATATAAAGATGTTCACATTCCCCAAAGCAAAAAAAACTTAATGGACAAAAAAAAAAAAGACACATTGTCCATTTCCTAAATCCAGTTAATATCGTCCAGCACATTTTCAAGGTGACACAAGTTTAACGAATAAAAAAGGAAGCCAGTGCAAGTGTACTAAAATACCCAGATAGTGTGTCAACATTTTCCTTATCCTCACATAAGAACGTCGTCTTGGTTTGGCTCAGGATCACTGTGGTGTCGTACCCTCTCAGGCCGGGTTTGCATGTCAAACACCCAGATGGAGTTCGAGTTGAGGTGCATCTCCAGGATCTCAGGGTTCATCAGAGTCTCTTGACATTTGCTGGCAGAGGGAGGCATCAGCTGGGCTCATCACTTCAGCGAGTCTGGCAAGAAACCATAACCGCTGACCAGGCAGCACAACATACTGTCACCTTCCTCTTCCTCCTCCTCGTCGTCCTCCTCCTCCTCCTCTCGCGGCTCAGATGGCCGGCTGCAGCTTGGTCAGGTTCCTCTGGTGCATGCTGTGGTGGCGCACCAGCTCGTCAGAGCGGGCAAACTTCTTCTGACAGTTGGACCAGCGGCAGGTAAAGGGTTTCTCACCTGACAAACAGAACGAGAGAAAGCGTTGCTTTAGAGTGAATTCAGCTCTTGGAACGCAAAAATCTCACTGGGAAAGAATGGAGAGGTAGAAAATAAAGGTATACGCACTTGTTTTACCTGTATGAGTCCGAGTGTGTGTCTTAAGATGATCTGACCGTGAAAACTTTCTCTGACACGTCTCGCACTGAAAGGGCTTCACTCCTGCACAGAGGTGCAAATGGTTGTCACGGCGACAGGGACAGAAATGAGAAGAGGGTCAAAAGGTTAAATATACAATTAAATAGTGTGGGGTTGAAAGCATTACGAATGAAAACAGTTCAGGGAGATTTTTACACTATATATTATATTATTAATATATTGTGTTTAGTGAAATGGCTTTTTAAATTGAAATCATTTAGAATTCTCACATAATGTTTGATGGAATATTGCAGCAACGCCCAGATTTATAGAGAAATTATCATTTCTAAACTATTATACTGCTGGTTTGTAACAATGAAGTCGTGATTCCAGCCATGCAACATTTTTTTATCAGACATTAAAAAAATGAAATCATTAAATCGTTTTGAGAATTTGGATTTGTCATATATTATTAATTTATTTAACTGTTACATTTTACATCACAGCCAGGAATATGGTGGCAAAATACTAAATCTGTGAAGTATTTATTTATTAATTTATGTATAAATCCTTAAAGTAGTCAAATTTATTGAGGAATGCGAACCCATGTTTGTACATTAACCTCCAGATAAATGAATGGTGAGGTTATGACCAAGTATTGACGAGTGTACCTGTGTGTCGGCGCTGGTGTCTCTTCAGCTGATCTGAGCGAGAGAATCTGCGGCCGCAGTCTGTGAAATCACACTGATACGGCTTCTCTCCTGCAAAACACAACAGTCCACAGCTTCATCAACCTGCTTTTCACACAGATACACACATCAAACCTGCTTCTCCCAGAGGACACACCATGTTCAACCTTAACTTCAACAGTCTGTAGGAGTTTCTCATTTTACTTTACAAAATCAAAGAAGTGGAATGCTCTCACCTGTGTGTTTGCGGCCGTGCATCTGCAGATGTGACAGCTTGAAGTATCTCTTGCTGCAGCCAGGATAAGCACACACAAATGGACGCTTTTCGTTGACCTCGGTTGACCTCACAACTGGCGGAGCGATGCCGGCTACGCGTCGCACATCCTTTTAGAAGGAGAAGAAGAGGGTTTTGAATTTCACTTGTGTTTATTGGGTGTATAGCCGTGTGCTTATTGCATGTTCGTGAACTCTGACTGACCTGAAGTCCTCTGAAGACACCATGTGTGTGTATGTGGTATTGGGCACTGACCAGCATGGGTGGAGGTGGGACTATGGGGTCACTGTCATAGCTGGGTGCATGGCCACTGCTGGGCAGGAGTAAAAATTACATCCATGAATTAGTTAGAACAAATCTGAGAGTTTTAGTAAAGCATCAGTCACCCACTTTATAATCACAAAGCTAGAAAGCTATTTAACTCTAAAAGCAGAGTTTTTCTTTATAACATTCAATAGAAGCACACAAACACACACATATACAGACACACACATACACTCATCTCCTGATTTCCACTCTAAAGAATAAAAAGGCTCACCTCTTAATGGAAGACGCCAGGTTGTTCATCTGGTTCCATGTTACACAATCAAGCTGAGACGCCATTTGGTACAGGTTGTCACTGAGAAACACACACACACAAAATAGATTTTCACTCTTTTTAATATCATTCAGCTCTGAGGTTATGAATGATGAAGGTATGAAGGGTAAAGGTGAAAATGTATGTTTTAGTTTTCTTTCTTTATTAATTGTTTTCTTTTCAAAGGAAATCCTGAAATAAAACAATGACAATATTCATGTCACTGTGCATTCTTCCTCTATATTCTCTTCCCTTGTATGGATAATGAAGATATCTCGCTTATTAACACATCCTGTCCACCCAGCACACTCCTCTCTGGCTTCATTAAAAAACATGGGCTCTGAGCCATTCTTTACTTTGGCAGAACACACTGCTGCACACACACACACACACACACACACACACACACACACACACACACACACTGTAAAATGCCAGTTGTGCACTCTGCGGGGGTGAGTTCCTCCGTGCCTAGTACACCACGGACCAGGCATGACATCACTCTGTCCTCGGTATCATTGAAGGCGGGAACCAGTTTTGGGGGAATTCTGGACGGCATTCCTCCAAGAAGTCCTTGAGGGAAGGATCGCGATGGCTCGCTAATCAGCTCTGAGCTATGTTCAAACTGTGGAAAGACTCACGGATATCTGACATGTACCGGCGGTGTGTGCGGGAGAGCGTGTGCGTGTGCACGTCTCTGTGTTTGTTTGAGGGTTTCCAGTTCATGCCAGAAGCCCTAACAAACAGCAAAGTCTTCCTTCCTCTTATCAACTTCTGTTCCACTATTTGGGTTGCACATGTTCCTTTTCTCAAACAACATCGCAGGGCGGCATGCAAAGAATTTTATCCCAGTGATAAATGAAGGGTTGACGTTTGAGATGAAGTTGGAAGAGCATTCAGAGGTTAAAATCAGCAGATTCCCAGCCTTTAACGACCACAACCCCCCCCTTCCACACTCAACTTTCACTTTCACTGAACTTGTCTCTTTTACTTTTCCCCTCCGGGTGGACTCACACACATCAGCAGTAGATCACTCAGTGTTTGTGTTGGCCTGCTGAGCACCAGTGGGCAGCACTTAACCTCTGGACAAATTAAGATTGGGGATCTGGACGCAGACGCAGGGGGGCTTAACGGAGGATCAGGAAGAGTTCACACTTCTAGAAGTGACCAGGTGTCGGTGGAAAGAAGCTGACATTCATTGTTGGGTGAGGAGTCTGAAAGCGTTTGGGGGAAGAGTGGAACTGAACCAAGAGCAGGCGTCAAATAAAGCAAAGAAGGTGCAGGAAGACATACCTGTTGTAGTTTCTCAGCAGCAGAGCTTGGCTGCTTGGACAAGACTCAGAAGGATTGTGGCAGCCAAACATGGGAGGAGGAGCTGGGTACTGCTGGTCAACTGAAAAATACAATCACAAAAGTTGCTTTTTGAATAATTGCCTCTAAAATGTGTTTTATTAGAGCAGACATGAAAGAGGTCACACTTTTGCAGGCCTGGCTCGTCTTTTCAAAGAGAGAGCAGCTCATTCAGAAACAGTGGTCCTTTTCAGGTTCAGATGGTATATTGGTCCCCAGACACTTTTTGACATTCCAGCAGCGTCACATAAAGCTGTTTCCTCAAGTTATCGTTTCCAGAGTCATTAACCACACATATGCTTAAAGAGCGAGAGGGAGGCTGTGTTTATGTATGCCTGCGTATATGGATGTGTGTGCGGACGGAGACGGGGGGAGATGAAGGAAAAATGGGCGACCGCAATTCTGTTGTGATATGAAAAATGATGGGTTACTTATATAACCTTGCCGTGACACGACGTTCTTCCAGTCTGCGAGTCAATTAAGTGGCGAGGCGTTGGATGTAGACGTTACCTATGCTGTTTGGCGGTGACAGGGTGTCCTCGTGTTTGAAGGACAGGCTGGAGAGCTGAGGGCTGTGGTGAGACGGGGTGTGACCATAACTGGGGTTGCTGTCTAAACCCACTGCACCGTAGCCTAAAAGGAGGAAACACAACGAGAAGCAACGGAAAGTTAAATCTATCTCAGTTGTGAGATTAGCATCTCGCAGATGAAGCTTGCAGAGGCTCCAGTATCTGGTCACTTATCCGAATCCCCCTGGTAATAGCTCTTAGTCCTTGGCAGGGTTACTACATAGACATTCATCAAACCACTAAATCCTCTGTTACCCCCCCATTTATCTTTGGCCTTGCAGTTCCAATATTTATGGCAGGTGGAAAAAGAAATTTGGCAAAGACAGCACAGACAGAGATGAGCTGTGGAATACACACTGGAAAAAAAACAAGGTTGAGAAGGCATGAATTTAACGAACGCTATATGAATTCATTCATTCCCGTTCCATGACTGCAGGTTTCTTTGACATCCACGTCCAGCGTAGACAGGCTGCTTTAGTCAGCAGTCAGGTCCAAGAAGGATGTGACAAGTTTCTAAGAAAGATGACTCACAAACTCTTACTGAAATTCCTGCAGCCTCCGAGCACTTCGCCGAGTGTATTCCCACTTCATGAAAAATGACGAAAGTCACATCAGCAAACACACAAACACACACACACATGTCGTGAGGTCGACAGACAAGCAGTGTGTTAGTTTGAGACGCTGTTGACAGGACACAGAATTAAAGTTTCCAGATTAAGAGTCCACATGAATAATAGTTTAACTCTCTCTGAACTGTTTTGTGCACGGCCTACTGGGATTGAAAAGAATCCCAGAACTCCCAGAGTAGTAAATCAAGTTTGAGTTTTACAGTTTGTTGCTTCAAAATGTTCCACTTAATTCATTTCCTTTTGGGAATAGAATACTTCTTCCTACTTGAAGGTCTTAACCCAATACTTTTAAATACATGTTGGATTTTTAAAGCAGAGGAAGTTGATTAGCTCGACACAATCAGTGAGAGTAACGTTTTTTAAGTATCCGTGTAAAAACGAATTCACACTTTTCAATGCCGATTAAAATAAAACTTTGAAATGAAAAACGTCATAATTTATTCACAATCAGCTGATGAGCGTATTTAGTGTCCTTGGCTAATTTGAATTCACTGGATGAATTAAGTTTCGTCCCTACAGTTACAACTATTGGAATATACTCTGCAGCTGCTCAACAGCTCATTACATATTTCTTATATCTGTATTTATATTCACTTGGATGCTGCGTATGCGATACTGGATGACCATAACCAAGGGTTTCTTTGACTCAGTGCTAGTGATCCTTTTATATTATTGCTGTTAGACAATAACAACAATAATAAGAGCACATTTAATTTATTTATATGCGCCTTTCTTCATACTGTACAATACATTACGATCAAAGAGACATAAAAACAAGATAATAATAATAATAATACAAATCTTTTGTCGGTTGTACAAAACGCTGTGTATGAACTTCTAAACTGCAAAGGCTTAGTTTGGCTTAACCATCGTAACACATTTGCAACTACAAACCTGCGCTTTATATGGATGCATGAGAGTTATCATTTGAAAGTTTATGACTTTAGAGTTTGCATTTGGCAAATGGAAGACAAGCGATGCAGCAATAATGAAACCTCATGAATGTGCATTTCTACTGATGCCCTCATGTTTCGTCCTGAAAAGTCCATAGAAACATAACCAGGAAGCTGCCACACGTATTCCTGGCATGGGACAGAATGACCCAGTACAACATCCTGCTAAGCAGGAGTTACATCATGAACACATGCAGCAGGACATGTAGAGACAGAAAGACTTTATTGACTAGTGTGTGAAAACAACAGCTCCTGGTGTTTCACAGCGATCGCGTTCAGCCGATGAGAGGAGGCGGCTGTGGGACTGGGAGTGTGCAGGCTTACCCTGGTTCCTGGCTGCAGGAGGGCTGTCCATGCAGCCGGGCAGGTAGGTCCCATTTGGAAACATCCTCGTTTGACCCGCAGGCGGCTCTCCGAAGGCCCCGACGCGACAGGGGCCCGAGCCTGTAAACTGGCCTGAGAAGTGCACGGTGAAGGCCCCGAGTCCACAGTGAGGGTCCTCTATGGGATCAGTGGTCGCCCACCCCGGCTCCTGCTTGATGAGGGAGTGGTGGGAGGGCAGGGAGCCGTAGGGAGAGCTGGGGTGGAGGTCCAGCAGTTGTGTCCACTGGCCTCCACCGACGGACATTCCACAGCCGCCACCAGCGGCCGGTAAGGACGGCAGAGGGGGCGCGGGGGGCAAGAGGGTCAGATCTCGAACATCTGACCCCATGGACATGGCTCCGCACGGCTCGGTCAACATCGCTGGAGGCAGGTCGAGGCTGTCCGGAGGAGACGAGGAGCGGCGGTAGTCCAGTGGAAGACACAGCTGGAGATTTATACAGTCACACCTGAGAGTTTAACAAAAAAAAACACCTCAAAAGAAAAAGGACCTGAAGAAACTAAACGGCCTCAACCCACTATGGAGCCATCGTTCCTGCCATAAGTCATGAATAGATATGAATTAGCGACGGTGAAGATGTGCATGCCAAATCTCAGACTCCCTGGGTGTCTGCAGTGGAGTGGGTTAGGGTAACAGTTAACCCTCTGGCTCTATAATGTCTGACTTTACTCTCCTGAAGGCTCAAATACTGCACAAGTCATTGGACAGGGGGAGGAGCGAGGGAGGCTGAGGAGAAGATCACTCCCTCGTCTTGGCCCGGTCAGCACAGACTGCACCTCTGAGTAGATTCTGACTAACGCACATAATGCATGAGCGGGTGTTGGTCTTCATTCTTGTTCACTCTGTTCAAGTTCAAACGTTCAAGCTCGTATCGGATGTTTGTGTGAGCATGTATTCATAAGTGTGTGAAGCCTTTCTGTTCGACTGGATTTAAAGGAGCTTATTAGAGAGGATTAGTTAGTGTGTAAAACAGTAGTCGGTCCAAAGTTTGCGTTTTCAAATTGCAATTCATTGTTTTTATGTTTCAAAGATTATCTGTTACATTAGACATCTTTAACTGTACTAAAGGTCAATGAAAAAGCTTCTAAAAATGCAGAATCAGCATTTTTTCACATGTACACTATTGACCTGATCCATTCTCACCATTAATCATCATTTCTGACACATCTGTTCAAACGAGTAACCAAAGGAGGAGTTTGTTATGTCTTTTTACTTTTGCTAATGTGGTAATTCCTCTGTTTATGTTTACATATAAAACGTTTTTTATTCCAAATATCTCGGATGATATTTATCAGATTAGATTAAAAACAGTCAAATTGTTTTTCCCATTTTGGAAAAGTACTGTTTTGCTCAAAGTAACATTCATAAGCTGCATGGCCTTGGAGCGAAGCCACATCACACAAAAGCATAATTATTTATTAGTCGAGCAGAGGGGGAGTGTGTGTGTGTGTGTGTGTGTGTGTGTGAGAGACGGAGAGAGAGAATGAGAGAGAGTGAGTGTGAGTGTGAGTGTGAGTGTAAGAGATAGAGGTTTTGACCTTAACTCAATGTGGAACTACACAGGAATGCTGTAAGTTGAAATATACCTATAAATTCAAGACAGCTGCTGTGGATCTTTTAACATTATAATATTTGTCAGATCAGCCGTCGGGTTCCTCCTCTCCTTGAAAGCTTGAAACAGTGACAAAAACTATAATGTGCTACATCCAGTCGCCTATAGTCGACCACAGCACTCGTGAAACTCATAAGATTCAATCTGATACAATGGATTACTATAGATTATGAAACGATCGATAAATGGTTGTATGACAGAAAAAAGAACCAAAGCAAAAGTAAGCCTCGAGCCATCTGTCAATTCAAATTATTTTCTTTACCCCTGACCTAATGGCTCACTGGACACCTTCACCATTTAGACCTCGGGATGATGGATCATGATGAATTAGCCACCAGTGAATTCGTTTTTTTACAAAGTGACTCCCTTCAATATCACACCACATCCTCATTTTGAAAACTACATTAAAAAGAAATCCCCTGTAAATGTGAGATAAAGGCTGGCATGGTGCTGTGGTGAATAGTGTTAGCCAGTTGCTGTCACCACCATCTGGAATATGAGTCTGGGATTCCAGTGAACGTCGGTGACCCCTGATTCAACTTAATGAGAAGTGGTGGCTGGGGGGGGGCTACACTAGAAATAGGCAAAAAAAAGGCAGAAAACATACAAAAGGAGAGAGAGAAGTCAAAGTACGAGTGATGAAATTAGCTGGCAAACTGCTGAGGTGAAGATGATTATTGCACAAAGTCAGTGATTTATCTGTTGTTAATTCCAGTTTTTGACTGTGTGATTCTCTCGGATGCTACAGTATTGATTATTGAATATGCAACATCTTAACCAGCAGTGACAGCGATAGGTCAAAGACTAACCCCACAAAGAAGAGACATAGTTTAAACCTTCTGAGACGAACAGACTTCCCCAGTTATTGCAAAACAAGGGAATATATGACAATCTCACAATTCGAGTGTATCTGATTACAACGGTAAGACCCTTACTAATGCTCCTAAAAGCCAAACACGTATTCATCTGGGTATTTGCGGCCGTAGAGAAGATAAAGTGCTCTCTGACATGCTCTATTCTGGGAAATAAACGAGTGCAAAGGCAGAACCATACCCCTGAGGAACAACGAGACATTCGGAGGATGTCCACGGAGCAGGACTTTAAAATAGCAGCAAAGGAAATTAATTTCTCCCAAAACAATTTGGAGAAAAAAAAAAAACACCCCTCATGTGGTCCACCCACTACAAACAAACAGCAAACTAGTAAGTAATGTTCGGCATGTACAAAAGGTTGTGGAGCAATTAAAAAACATTTCTGCAGAGCGGGAGAGAAAATGCAGCTCCTCTGAGCCAAGGCAAACGCTGCCGTGCCTTCCCCAGCGGACTCTCGCTGCAGGGATTCATCAACGGTGACGGGGCCAGGAGAAAACAACCCTTCCAGCCCCGCTGACGGATGGCAGTCCCCAAAATACACCCATTCTTCAGATCAATCTGTGGTTTACTCAGGGTTTAAAACAACAGCACTGTCCACAGGAAGGGAGATGGTCAATACTGCCTCTGACCCTCCACCAGAAATCAAATTGAAACTTACTACAGCGTGATGAGGAAGAGGGGTTTGTTCTAGCCGGAAAGAGGTATGATGAACTATGCAGATATATGACCCGGCAGAGAAAAAACATATTTCCATTTTAATAAACATCTGTATTAATCCGAAATATAAAGCTTTTTAATATGAATCATCTCTATATAAACGGCTGTGAAATGCCGAAGAGCAGCAGGTGTTATTTTGTTGTTAATGCATAAAAGAAAGGCCCTTCACTTCTCTGTGAGGGCCTGGAAGTGAACTGATAAAGAGGCAACAGCAGTGCGTTGTAACGTTTCATCACTTCCCTCCTATCGGCCTGTGGCCTCCAGGAAATGTTACTTTTAAAACAAAATTCAGGCGGAACAATTATTCCTCTGTCTTCCCTCTACTTTCTCACAGCACTAGTTGGGAGTTCTTTGAGATAACGAAACGTGAACTGGCCATCGTCACACATTTAACGACACGTTTAGGAAACATTCACATTATACCTAAAATCCATCACGCTTGAAGACTACGTCCACCCGGCTTTAAACTTTGTTCCTCTCCCTATGACCCGCGTGAAAGACAACAATGGTCAGTTTTTTAATTCTCTCCCGTATCATCTCTTCAAAGCGTTGCATATCAGCCCCGAGATAAGGAGCAGAGAAGGGAGATCTGTGGGAGCGCAGGCATTTTCATGGTTCATGTGTCAGACACAACACTGGTCCAGTGATCTGTTGCACACCCGCTCTCTGCTCTTGTTGTTGAGGATCACCTTTCCCCTCCATCACCAAACTCTCTGCTTTTGTTCAGATGCGTTCTGGATTAAATGCAAGAGGAAAACCCCAGGAATATTAAAGAAGCAGGTTCAACTACAGAAAGGAAAAGGGTTGGCGACATTCTAAATCCTTGATGGTGTCAACAAATATGGTCCTGTTTAAAAATGCAAAGACAGCTGGGCATGTTTTTTTTTAAGTTAGTAAGTAAACTGTGTTGAATTAAACTGAGACTATTTTCATCTGCGGACACTTTTGGTGAGGTTGTGATTATTTACGTGGGATGGACTGAAAACTACAGTGTCCATGTTTATTGTAATGTGATAATGGATCTCTGTGACAAACACAGACGGTACTTCTTGTAGGATCAATTCAGTGTCAGCTTTTGTTTTTTAATAAGGTTTATTGAGAACAAGGAAAGCAATATTGAACATTAAACATCTAATCATGAGGCCAACTGCTGGAGTTTTAAAAAATGAAGGCGATGTTGACCATTTGCACATCGAAGATAAACCAGATAATACCTTGTCTTTTAAATACCTGCATAAATGACTTGATCTCTCTCTGGATTCAGCTGTAAATTCAACGGTGGATGGTTTATACATGAATATCATCACATGTCACGTCAGTGCTGTTGAAAGTGTGTTGTTTCATTTTGCTGTACAAACCTATGTCTCATCCCAGCAGGTGCCCGTGTGTCAGCATCAAGGCCGGCCTTTATCAGTGCGTTACAGTAAACCACAGCCTCTTCCCTGCTGTCACACCCGGCAGCTGTGGCCGGGCGGACGCACTCATCAGAAAACAGCCCACATATCTCCCGCGGTTACTGTCTGTTGTCATCCCCTTGTGCCTCCTTCTGAGAGTAGACGAGCAAACGTTCACGTGATGAGTCAGAGTGTGCACAATGACGGGGAGATATGCGACTATAGGGAAAAGCCACTTTACTGCAACTCTCCTAATCCCAGGAAGACGATAAATGTTGGTTTTTGTATTGAAATGCATTGCTGAGAATAATTAGTAAACATCAAGATAAAAGATAATAATACAAATATTTTTTTGTGAGAAACAAATGACATCAGACTTTTTTTCTAAGCAAATAAATTCATCATTGAGAAGGTTTGTTCTCGGTCTTCGGGATCATATTTAGCAGCACTAATAAATCTCAAAAACAAAAGGTTAACACGTCTCTAATTAGTATCTGAGATGGGGCTTGTATGGCCTCGGGCCCGATTGAAACAAACTTGATTCTTTGTTTGACTGTGCCTTTCCAAGTCGTATTGCTGCTCCTCGCCTGTGAGTGTGTGTAATATAAACAGTCTCTGATGACAAGAGAGCACTCCATCACGTACAGAGCCCCGGTTCCACTGCGGTGACTCGGTCTCTCCAGACAGGAATGTCAGTATTCCTGGAACACTGCAGCTTTTTTTTTTCTTTCGCTGCTGCCATTAGGTTGAAACGGAGCACACGCATTCCACATCGGGGGGGATTAACGACCTCAGATAGCTCAACACCACAAATGCAAACTCACTTTGATTGATTGCTGCGTTGTTTGGTGTGATATGAAGCTGGTCATTAAGTGATATGGGAAGATAACGGGAGCAGTCCCCGGACCAACCTTCCCTTTCTGGTTGGATGGTACCGACAAGGCAGTAGCATCTAGGAGGCAGATAGAAGAACAATAAAAGAGCATTAGGAGCACTGAGTCTACCCGGTTGTTGAAGTGGGAGCTGGACTGAGAACTTTCCAACAAAAATATCATCATGTTCATTTTATGTTTACCTATTCAATTCAATTAGGAAAATACACTGAATATTAAGCAAAAAATAATAATGTTAAGCCTCTTTTTAGGGACGTTAAACACTGAATGGGGTCAAATTGACCCATAACAGGAGGGTTAAGAGTTATTTAGGGATGCAACAATGGATCATAATCAATTAATATGCTCATTATTTTCTTAATTCACAAATTAATCATCTGGTCCATATGATGTTAGAAAGTATTTTTTCCAATTTGCTCAATTTCTCAACAATTAATTGATTATCAAAATAGCTGCCAATCATTTTCCTGCCTCTTTACAAATACATGAATCAATTCATCATTTCAGCTGCAGGATTATCCCTTTGATGGTGAAAAATATAGAAGAAAAAGAGGGAAAGATGACAACGGGAGAGAGCAGAGTGGATAATAAGGGCAAGAATCACAGCAACGGCATCGCTTTAAAAAGTCAGCCCTGTTTTTCAGCATGACCTCAATAGTTTATTGCTCACTGGCTCAAATCTAAATGTATACGAGAAGTGAGCTGGGATATTGCAGTCCAAGTAATTAAAAGAAGAGAACTGCCCAGTGCTCCCTTTAACCATTTCAGATGTTGGATCATAGCCACGCATATTAAAATATCAAAGCTGGTTTATCTCTTCGCAGACATGAAAGTCCATCAGGAGGCCCCGTGGGATTTTGTGTCCGTCTTGAAGCATTGTGGACTCTGGACTCACTTCTGTTTAACACTGAGGGTTTGTTTGTTTATTTGTTTCTGGTATTTGTGTGTGTGTGCGTGTGTGTGTGTGTGTGTGTGGGGAGGCTGGGTCAGCTAATAAGTCATTAACAGGCAATCCGCTCCACCTAGGAAAGCAGGGAAGTTACTCATGCGATGCACACTGACAAGGTCACAGGCTGATAGATGAGCCTGAGCAAGGGGATTTTTCAGAGATTGTGAAGGCAGGCAGAACTGTGGGAACCAGACAATTAGTGGGTGGAAGGTAGGCGGCCATGTTGGATGATGACCATGAGACGGGCTTACATGGATACTCAGTGCTTGGCTGGCTGACAGGGAGAAAGCAGACACCTGGGCTCGACTAACTCTGACACACAGTCATTTATCTTTGAGGAGGCTGAGCAGGCGATTTGCCAGCCGTTTAGGAAGAGCATGTGCTATTTCCAATCAAACAGACATGGATGAGGTCAATATAGACAGATCGGGAACATAAATATTTCAAATCATAAACACATAAACATAAATAGACTTTCATTTTGGATTACCTGTAGAAGTATGTGTAGAAATAATATGATCTAATGATATATTCTAACAAATAGAGAGCTGGGATCACACAGCAACGCATGTGCTGGTAAACATAGTGTTAAAACCTGTAGTGCATAAATGTTTCACGATAAGAAACCACAGAAGACTGTTTTTATCTGGTTCCTTCCTCAATTTTAATGATGACGCAAACCGTTAAAAACAAAAATGTTCAGCATTCAAAGTCAGATGAGACGATCTGCCACAGCAAACCTAACGTTTACATTTAGGTCATTGAGCAGACGCTTTCTAACAAATACGTTCTTCTAACAAATTCATAGATTTGTTAGACAAAGAAACAACATCATTTTTTCCTCCAAAGGTAATATTAATTATATTTTGCAATACCAATAATGATCTCACACCCACCAGGAACGTATGACTTGCACACTGCCTGAGAAGCAGAATGACCAACTCTCTTCCACTGAATTCTGTACACACCAACGCAACAGCCTATCAGACATCAGTGAACGACAGAAAACATGAGCAACGCCTGCTGCTCCATCCACCACGCTGCCACGTTTGATTTAGAATGACATAAAACCCACTTAATCCTAGTTTAATACATGTACCAGGTACAGTCTCTTACTGTAGTCAAACATCGATGCTATTTTCAAGACTCTCTGCCACGAATATTATGAAGTCTATCGAGCATCATAACACTTTGTGGCATTTTAAAGACCTTTTAAAGATGACAAAAACAACGTCTCACATGCACCTGGAGCTTCAAAGCCTCCAGAACTCGTATTCTGGACTTGAAATACACCAGACACTTGACAACAGCTGTTAATCAGATAATGAAAGCCTCGCAGTTACACAAGCACACTTGTGGAGAAGCGGCTATAAATTCTTTGCCATGACAGCATACGAGGGCAGGGAGAGAGGAAGGGTGGGATTTGGTACCAGGCACTTGCCTTCCCAACACAATGACGCACCAAACCAGCACTATGGTGAAACACGCGGCCAGTTCCCCTTAGCACACTATTTTAAGCAATTAATCCTGCAGAATGCAGCGGAGTGCAGGCCCTTTGCTGGAATATGACAAGCAGACTTTCGAGAAATGATGTGTCTCCTCATCTATGAATCCCCCGAAATCGGCAACGCATATTTTGGTGACAGTTAAAGTGTGAACTGCAGTGTTTCCTTGAAATGGACAGTACTCCGGAGTGTTTTCACCCTGGGACACGGCCTGCTAAAAGATGTTGGTAGCCTGACTGCATAGTTTTAGGGTGAACTCCTGCTCCACTTACCCTTTTCACCTCGCTCACCTTAATCACCAAGCGAGCTGCCATGGTAACAATACACAGCATCCCACAGGATCCCATAAAGCACACCGACAGGTCAGCGGGTGTATGGCAGAAGAGCCTTGCCCTTTGGCTCCAAATGTTTCCGAGTTCGAAAGCTCGGTCCGGGACTGCCATGGTGGTCCACACGGACGGACAGCAGCTCAATCAGATAACCTCTCCCAGGGATCAGGTTCACCTCTGCGAGGCTCATCCAAGACATCCAGGGTCACACTCCCAGAGTGGAGATTGATATCTGGATAAGAAAGAATGAAAGATTAGGATATGTTGGTGGAAGCCTGGGTGACTATTACAATTTAGGAGGTCTTCTGACCTCTGAAGGAAGAGGTTGCACAAGCTGAAGCTGTGCTGCACTGACAGGGTTTATATATATATGAATATATATGAATCATTTTCAAAGCGACGCATTTTGACGTCGTGAGTCTTCGTGTTACTGTGCCTTTAACAGCACGACCCGGAAGCGGAAGAGTTTCGCATGCACTGTTGCCTTTTCTTTTCCGGTCAGGTCTCGGTAGTCGTGGGAGCGTGGATTTACTCAAGGCTCACGGAATCCAACAACAATGAGCGTCCCGGCATTTATCGACATTACGGAGGAGGACCAGGTCAGACCCGCGTCTCACACACTCGTGTTGCGGCGTCCCGCCCGTCGACGAGTCGCTGAATGGGAACCATCCAGCTGGCTAACTTAGCATGCTAGCCAGCTAGGATGCTAACCGCTGCTGACAGGGACATGCTGATTGTTAGCTAGCCACCGGTACACGCTGCGTATAATTACACCTCTAAGCTCGCCGTTTGGGGTAGTTTTTATGTAAAAGCCTGGTTAATTTATTCATTTTCTTTGTATTTGCGGGTGACGCTGTCACAGATGTCATCAACGTTGTTACGATAGCATGGTGGTGATACTAGCTGCTAGCCATGCCGTCACATCTATATAAACAAAAGGCATTTAAAACGACTCCTAAAGCTGCTTGTTAGACGAACATGGCTGAAAACTCAACCTACACATCAACACGTAGTCTTTGTGATTAAAAACACACGCGATTTAATGTACCAAAGACAAACACTAATGCATTTCAACGTACAGTTGGATATAGAGCAATTATGGCATGGAACAAGTTGCCAACTATCCTAAATACAATAAATAGCAATAAACTTTTAAAAAATGTGAAAAAGCATCTTGGCTAATCATACATCAAGGAAGTATAGCCTTAGCCAGAGGCAAACATCTTCAGGGGTCTATAATATTTTAGGTTTAAAGAGTATTTTCAATGTACCTTTTAAATTAAACTCCTGTAAATCATTTTGTAATTGATTTTTGGTTAAATTAATGTATTGATTTTTAACTGTATCTATTTTTTTTACTGGGTCTGTGCCCCAGCTAATGGGGATCCTAATAAACTAAACTAAACATGGAAATTAAAAATGACATTATGCTAAACGGCTGTATTTGGATTACATTCCAGACGCATACCATGCTACTTGAGATATTAAACACTAATTGTACACTAATGCGACTTGTTTACAGGCTTCGGAGCTGAGGGCCTATATGAAGGCCAAGGGAGCTGAAATATCAGAGGAGAACTCCGAAGGTGGACTTCACGTAGATCTGGCTCAGATCATCGAGGCGTGTGATGTTTGCCTGAAGGACGACGACAAAGGTGAGTTAACCTTTTTCACAAGTAGACATGCGTTTCCAGGATGAGCACAGATCATGTTTTTTTTACCACCTAAATGCAGTGACGTATCCTCTGAAGCTAGTCTTGATGTCATCACGTGTGTCCCTACAGATGTAGAGAGTGTGATGAACAGCATCGTGTCTCTGCTGCTGATCCTGGAGACGGAGAAGCAGGAAGCTCTCATCGAAAGTCTATGTGAGAAGCTGTTGAAGTTCCGTGAAGGAGAGAGACCTTCCCTCCGGATGCAGCTGTGGGTCCTTCCTGCTTTTTTCACTTAAATCTATTCATCTATCTATTCGTTTTTATTGCTTTTATTGTCATTATTTCACATGCATGAACGAAGCAGGCCATTTTTTAAAATGTTAATATGAAACTGCTGGTTTTGGAAGCTTAGCATAAGGATAGCGTTAACAACATCACTAGGCAGTCGAACAGTTAAAAACGCAGTTCAGACGGTTACTATTCTTTCATGTTTTAATATTACAGGCTGAGTAACCTGTTCCATGGCATGGATGAGAACACCACAGTGAGATACACGGTCTTCTGTGGCCTCATCAAGGTGGCTGCCACGTGTAATGCCATCGCCTTCATCCCCACTGACCTTGATCAGGTATATCTGTCCACCATGATGTGATAACTGACCATAAACACTTTCTCAAATCTCCACGGGCTGTATTTATGATACCCGTTTGTGCTTCTGAGCAGGTCCGCAAGTGGATTACTGACTGGAACCTGACCACAGAGAAGAAGCACGTCCTCTTGAGGCTGGTGTATGAAGCATTGGTTGACTGCAAAAAAAGGTGATTCAGATATGTAAAATTCATGTTGTCGTATGCACAAACGCAATTATGAATTCACAGAATTTTGTTTTTCTAAACTCCTAAATGTTTGTTAATGCATATACATGCTCCTCATTCTAAGACTGAAATAGCGTGCTATCCTTCAAGCAAAGTATGTCGGTACAAGTTGGTTTTCAATTATGTATCTACCTACTCATTTCACAGCGATGCTGCAGCAAAAGTGATGGTTGAGCTGTTGGGAAGTTACACAGAGGACAATGCTTCACAAGCACGTGTTGATGCCCACAGGTAAGCTTGAAGACCTTGTCTATAATAATAATATGTTTGTATTTATATTTGTTTTGATATAGCACCTTTTACAGACACAAAGTGCTTCACATGATAAAAATAGTTGACGTTAGACCCAAACAGTCTAGCGTTTGTCATTAAGCCCACTATACAGTACATCCCTCATATATACATCTATTGCTGTACCTCATCTTTAGATGCATCGTCCGTGCTCTTAAAGACCCCAACACCTTCCTGATTGACCACCTGCTCACCCTGAAACCTGTTCGCTTCCTGGAGGGAGAACTCATCCATGATGTGAGTACTGTAGGATGTGCAATGTTTTATGGTCTAATGCCCACGTAGGTCGTGTGAATAGAGTGACAAGATAGATAGGCAGATGGATGGATAGTTACTTTATTGATCCCCTGGGGGAAATTCAGAGTCCAAGTAGCTCAAGACGGATATCAGACATAGCATACACATACGCTCTATTAAGAAACGAGTAATAAAATACACACTTTTAAAAGGATTGTTAAGAAGAGAGATCCACATGATCAGTAAAGTGAAAGTATGTATGTAAGGTGCACTTTGAGAGTGACGGTGGTGCAACAAGGTAAGACAATACAGCGCAGGTATAGTCAAGAGACCAGTAATAAATTATAAATATCACTTAGTAAGGAAATATGTAGGCCTGATAGAAAACAGAAGCAATAATAAATATGGCCATTATAATAGCAATAATAGAAACGGCAGCAATAATGAATAAATATGGGCATTATCATGAGTAATGTAAACATTGGCAGGAGCACAAAAATACTACTAAATATTAAAGTTAAAGTGAAACTAAATAGGCTGGGGTGGGTAGAGAGGGGCTGTGCACGAGGGCTAACATAGCAGGAAACGGTAAACATTGTATTTAGTGAGATGAAACAGTGGGTTAAGAGCAATGTATGAGAGGGTGGCGACTATGCAGAGAAGTCTATCCCAGTTCCTATTGACTGATTGTACAGTCGTATGGCCCTGAGGATGAATGATTTACGCAGTCTCTCAGTTCTGCATGGCAGTGAGCGTAGTCTCCTGCTTATCCGGCTCTTCTGTTGGGTGATGGTGCTGTAGAGTGGATGGCTCTCATTGTCCATGATGTTGAGCAGTTTGGCCAGGGTCCTTTTGTCGGCGACCGAAGTGATGCACTCCAGTTCAGCACCTACCACAGAACCAGCTGTTCTCACCAGCCTATCCAGGCGCCCGGCATCCCTCTTCTTTGTGCTTCCTCCCCAGCACACCACCGCATAGCAGAGGACGCTGGCGACCACAGACTGGTAAAACATCTCAAGGAGTTTGCTGCAGACATTGAATGACCGCAGCCTCCTCAGAAAGTACAGCCGACTCTGTCCCTTCTTGTAAATTGCATCAGTGTTGGCAGACCAGTCCAGTTTATTGTCCAGAAGTACCCCAAGATACTTGTATGTGTCTACCACCTCCACATTGACCCCCTCAATGGAGACTGGCAGTGGAGTGGTTTTAGACCTACGGAAATCCACCACCATCTCCTTTGTCTTAGCAGTGTTGAGTTGCAGGTTTTTGCGTTTGCACCATTGAACAAAGTCCTCCACCAGGCTCCTGTACTCCCCATCCTGCCCCTCCCTGATACACCCCACAATCGCAGTATTGTCCAAAAACTTCTGCATGTGGCAAGACTCCGTCTTGTAGCTGAAGTCAGACATGTACAGACTGAACAGGACAGGAGAGAGAACAGTCCCCTGTGGTGCTCCTGTGCTGCAGACCACAGTGTCGGAGATGCAGTCCTTCAGTCTGACAAACTGTGGTCGCCCTGTCAGGTAGTTGGTAATCCAGGATACTAGGTGATCGTCCACCCCCATCTGCAGGAGCTCGTCTCCCAGTCTGAGGGGTTGAATGGTGTTGAAAGCACTGGAGAAATCAAAGAACATGATTCTCACTGCACTTTTCCCCTTGTCCAGGTGAGAATGTGTCCTGTGCAGTAGGTATGTGATTGCATCCTCCACTCCTACCTTCTCCTGGTATGCAAACTGTAGTGGGTCTAGTGCGTGGCGTACCTGGGGTCTGAGCATGTGCAGTAGCAGTCTCTCCATGGTTTTCATTATGTGTGATGTGAGGGCGACCGGCCGGAAGTCATTGAGTTCATTGGGGTGAGGCTTCTTGGGGACAGGGACAAGGCATGATGTCTTCCAAAGTGTAGGGGCCCTTCCCAGGCGCAGACTAAGGTCAAAGATGTACTGAAGCGGCTCCCCCAGTTCGGCGGCGCAGGTTTTGAGCAGTCTGGGACTCACCCCATCTGGGCCTGAAGCTTTCCTGGAATTGAGTCTCCTCAGCTCAGCTCTTATTTGGTCTGCTGTGATGGTAGGGGGGGACTTTTTATTCCTCGGTGTGTCTGCAGCCGGTGGCTGATGGCTGGTGATAGAGGTCGGGGACACCTTTGATAGTGGGGGGTGGATGGGGGGTGATGTTGGGGGGTGTGCGGGAGGGGGGAGATGACGGCCAATCACGCCGACAGAAACCGCTCCTGGGCAGGGGTAGGACATTGCCGTTGGACAGTCAAATCTGTTATATAACAGATTTAACTGATTGGCCTGGTCCAGGCCTCCCTCCACACTGCTCCTGCTTTCCTTCATACCAGTCAACGTCTTCATCCCCTCCCACACTTCTCTCACACTGTTCTGTTGTAGCTTCAGCTCTACCTTCTCTCTGTAATTCTTCCTTGCCTCCTTCAGTTTGATTTTGAGTTCCCCTTGCACGTGCTTCAGCTTTGCCCGATCCCCCTCCTTGAACGCCCTCTTTTTCCTATTGAGGAGGGCCTTGACATCGCTGGTTATCCAATGCTTGTTATTAGGAAAGCAACGCACAGTTTTGGTGGGAACAACAATATCCTCACAGAAGTTTAAGTAGTCGGAGTAACAATGTGCTAGCCCATCAATGTCCTCACCAAATGATTGTTGGAAAATATTCCAGTCTGTTGTGCCTATGCAGTCTCTTAAGGCTTCATCCGCCTCGGGGGAGGGCTTTTTGACTGTACGCGTTGTGGTTGGTTCTCTCCGGACACGTGGAATGTACAGTGGTCGTAGGAAGACCAGGTTGTGATCTGATTTCCCCAGTGGTGGTAGTGACATGGCTGTGTAGGCATCCTTAATATTAGCGTAGAGGAGATCAATTGTTCTGTTCTGTCGTGTGGGGATGTTGACAAACTGATGAAAAGCAGGCAGAGTTGAGTCCAGTGTGGTGTGGTTAAAGTCGCCTGATATCGCAATGAAATGCCTCTGGGTGTTGGGTTTGCAGCCTCGCGATGGCAGAGTGAACGACGTCACAGGCGACTTCTGCCCTACCACTCGGCGGGACGTAAACAATGAGAACGATAACATGTGAGAACTCCCTGGGTATGTAGTATGGTCTGAGGCTAACTGCTAGCAGCTCAATGTCTGGGCAGCACTTAACCTCTTTCACTGTCACATGTCCTGGGTTACACCATTTGTTGTTGATGTACAGCGCCAAGCCCCCTCCTCTCTCCTTACGCTGCTCTCCTTGTCCCGGTCCGCTCGGACAATGGTGAACCCTGCTAGCTCCACGTTAGCATCCGGAATCTTTCCATTCAGCCACGTCTCCGTGAAGCACATAAGGCTGCATTCCTTGTACCACCTCACGTTCTTCACAAGGTCAGCTAACTCGTCCATTTTCTTGGACAGCGAGTTAACATTCCCCATCAGGCACGAAGGAATAGATGGTTTAAACCTCCACCGCTTCTTCAGTTGCCCAGCCCTCCTGCTAGCTCCGGCTCTTACTCCACGGTAGGGTCGCTTGATTTCCTCCGGGATTGGGTGTATGCACCCAACTCGACCCATTGTCCGAAGTTCCAATAGTTGATCCCTCGAATAAACAAAGTTTTCTCACCGTAATCCGTCCCGATAGTAGCCATATCTATAGGATAGAATAATAAACTCGGGCGTGTCAAAAAAATAAGAAAGTAAGGTCGTAGAAAAAAGTTTAAAACACCAAAAACAGACACTTAGCGAGAGAGCTACTGTGGAGGCTGCCACTCGCTCGGGCGCCTGAGTGATTGACGCACACTGGGTGTTTTTACATAGACATGAGTATCCCTGTTACTGATAACTACGTTATCTATTTGTGCAGACGCCTGTGAGGTTTACAAAAACTGACCAACTTTACTTCCTGCTTAATTTCTCTTTCTACTGAGCTATTCCTGAAAGTGGCTATGCTAGTCATATAACAAGCAACTTAATTTCATAACTGTCCTCCATACTGGCCGGCCCAGCCAGTCATTACCACCAGCCAAACTGTCTTTATTGCTCTAAAGTAAATGCCTTTGTTGCCGCCATTGAAGCCTTCTGAAAAGTCGCTCCTCGACTGCATTCTACGTGGTTATTGGGTGCATTTTTTATATGTAGTCTCAGTCAGAGTACATCACAACCCAATATTTAAATGCTAACCAGTTATAAGGGTTGGGTGTTGATGAACGGGTGTTTTTACATTACCAGTTTAACAGAAACATATTAACTTCTTGGTTTTAGTGGGTCTACAGGCATTTCTAAATGTATTAATAGCCCAGTGTTCTTCAAGAATCAAATGTCTTTGTTAGAGTGATCTGTCTCCATAATCTGTCTGTATAATACAATGATGATGTGACTGTTTCTAGGGTCTTATAACTGCATTTCTCCTTCTTCTGACTCAATTAACAGCTATTGACCATCTTTGTGAGCGGAAAACTAGCAGCATATGTAAAGTTTTACCAGAGTAACAAAGACTTCATTGACTCTCTTGGTAAGTAGTAACAAACACAAGACCATGTTTAAAAATACAGTATACACGTTAATAAATGAGGTAAGATGTGCATGTGCTTCGAGGCTTTGGTTAACTTAAAAACAGTATAGACATATTTTAACATTATGACCTCATATGTTTAATGAGAAACCTGTTTTGTAATATAATGCTGTCACTTTAAGAGTGTAGAGAGGGAGTACCATCTTATACTGCTGATGCTATGATAACATATCTAAATGTCTTTAAGAGGGAGAATAATCTTGGGATTTAATGACACATTTGATTCCTACGTTTATGAATACCTCTCTACAGTACAAAAGTACAATGTCCTGTTTTTTCTGCTTCTAAGGTAACGGTGACAACCCTAAGCAACTCAATTTGCCATTTACCAAGCCCTCGTTCATACCGAGCCAGTGTCTCTGTTGACACAGTACAGGAATGTGTGCGTGTCAGCAGTGTCTCTTTCTCAGTACCAAAGGCTTTGGTTTAATTACAAGCATGTGTAGGATGGACTTTCACAACAGACACTGTGGAGTGGTGTTTGTTTTAATGAGTAGATTCCCTGACTGCATGCTCCTAGATGTAGAAACCATTATCATAGGGGAAACTCCTGCCCTCTTGACTTACACTCATGAGTAATCGACTGTGACCGTTTCGTGCTTAATGACGCTTTGCTCTCTAGGCCTGCCTCACGAGCAAAACATGTCCAAGATGCGTCTGTTGACATTCATGGGCATGGCTGTGGAATTCAAGGAGATCTCCTTCGACACCATGCAACAGGAGCTGCAGATCGGAGCGGAAGACGTTGAGGCTTTTGTCATTGATGGTACGAGCAATGTCAAATGAGTCCTTGTTAAATGTGTTATTTTCTCACAGGCGGCTGATTTATGTCTCCCTCCTGTAAATAAAGAATGCAGTGGTGATCATAGGGTTTTTACAATGACAAAATGGCATAGAACAAAGAATAGCACTTTTAGTGTTTTGTGACTTGGATTAGCTTCTTCTCCAGTTTCATTTTCTAAGTGCAGTCTCTCAAAGCTTTATTTTTTTTTTTATTGCTGTCTGTCAGAGCGTTTGCTGCCTATTTATGCCCTCCCTCCCTGTCTTTTCTTTCTAGCTGTTCGGACCAAGATGGTTTACTGCAAAATTGACCAGACACAGCGAAAAGTTGTTGTTAGGTAAGTACGTGAATACAGATCTGTATTAGTTATGGCAAATGTGTAATGAAGACCTGATGTACTTGACCTGGGTCATCAGAAGACAGGGTCCATGGTCCTTTTTAAACAGTCCTATAGTGATGTTGCCACCATCTTTTTAGTGTGGTGAGACTGCACTACAGTCTGCACTTTATTATCTTTGTCATATTTTCCCTGACAAAATTATATTAATGTACAGTACAGCTGAAATTCTGTTGATGTGGAAACAACTTAAGTTTCAGATTCAGGAGGGTTTCTTTCTTCCGTTTGATTAATCCTTAATTTGGGGTCTTTAATATGGACAATGTCATGTGTTTTGTCAAAGTAACATTTAGCTCTGTATGTTTTCCCCCTCAGTGTTGTGAAGTGTGACCTTGGTCTGTGTTTGCGTGCGTTCAGACTGTGTTGTGTGTGTGTGTGTGTGGGGGGGTAAATTTGAACATTCTTGCTTTTCTGTTTTCCACTTAATCAGCCACAGCACACACCGCACCTTTGGCAAGCAGCAGTGGCAGCAGCTGCACGACAGCCTCACCTCCTGGAAGGCCAACCTAGCAGCCGTCAAGACCAGTCTGCAAGCCCTGTCACCTTCTGCTTAATTCCACCGTAACCCAACCGTCTAGACTGCCTGGCCCTCTATTCTTTTCTGCTTTCCAAATCTCCACACTGAATTGATCAGTTTTTATAATAATCCAATAAAAGAACAGTGGATATCACATGTGCTACTTTCTTTCTTTTTCTCTTACATAGATTTATAGTGCACAAGGAACTTGGAAGTTGATAGACAACTGAAGGTTTTACTGTCCATTAATGGATAATACATATAACTACAACTACCCCTCTAGTTGCCTTATGACCTTTTCAGAAAGCCATACAGTGACATTAATGGGGACTTGTTCTCCAGCGGCTCTCATCGTCTGGTTTATATTAAAGGATGACATGGCAGTATTGGCTGAGCTGTGCCCTGGGGGTGAGAAATGGCCTGCAAGTAGAGGGTCACTTGTCTGGGAAGGCATGAGAGGTGACAATAGTGAATGAACTTAAGATGACTCTCTGCCGGTTCAGAGCTTGTAGGCTGATTCACTGCCACTATAAATATCTGTCCACCAGGTTAAAAGATACTGTTCAGCAGTAGTCGGGATGACTCACCGCCTTTTGATGCGTCTGAAAATTAGAAAAAAAACAAGGACTTCTTTCAGTTTTCTGTTTATCTTTCCATGGCCCATTGATGTGAAATTAAGTGCCGTTTTTCCCGCAGAGATCTGTTCTCGGGCACCGAGCCAGAGCATTAGGATGTGAACTCTAGTGATATATGACCCAGGCATTAGGTGTAAAAGGGGTCTGCTGGAGTTCTTTCCCTCTGGGGCTGTGATGAAATCAGCATAAACTGACAAAGTACAGACTACTGACATTGCACTCTTGAAATCCCTACCCCCGCCCCCCCAAATACATCTGATTTTTCTTTGACTAATAAAGCCACAGCTCAAACTGTTACTTTTACTTTTAGTGGTGTGTCACTCCTCATTCTGTACCGATTAAAGTCGTTATCTGATTATTTCGGCCCTGTCACTAAAATATTTTCACTCGGGTGAAATGGGCATTAAGAGGTACACATGTTGCTGCAGTGTGTTCTTTATCCTATCATAGCGGAGGTCTGCAGAGGCTCACCGCTCACTTCTGTCCAGTTGTCCACAGGGAGCAAGCATCTTTGACTCTTATCAGCGGGTGTAAATCACGGAACACATTCTCGGGAGCATAACCTCATCACAGCCACCTGCGAGGTCGGGTGTAGAGCAGATAGAAATGAATGTTACTGAGGCTTAACACAATGTTTGCAAAGCCTTATATCTTGATTCTGATCGCTCAGCATATGCTCCTTTTCTCCCCTCGTCAGCTACTTTTCTTGTTCCATAAAAATGTGATCTCTCTCTATTCTTGTCTCTAATTTGTTTCACCGGCTTTAAGTAACTGTTTTGTGGACGTTCTGTCAAGTGAGATGTCCCAGATGCAGACACTGTGCGCTGTGGTTGGTTTATCTGGTGCAAGCCTCACAGCCCCTCCTTATCATGGTCAGATAGAAGTAGTTCTGCATAATTCAGTGATGAAAAGTAAATGAGTTGATATTCCATTTGGAAATTGAGCTGCCAAACGGGCCTCTCTTGCAGCTCAGATTATCTGCAGATGAGTAACCAGGGGCGTTTACTCCCTTCAGGCACTTGTATTTCCATTTTTCTGCAAATCTATACGTCCCCTCACATTATTGGAGGCTACATTTGAACTCCACACTATTTATTTTACAACTTTAGATAATGGCTACTTTTAAGATTAAAATATAGATAATTGACACGTTTCACATGTCTACATTACGCCAAAGATTTCCTCTCTAAATTGAATTTAAATAACGGTTCTCCAGTGGTGTTGAAATCAACAATATTTCACACACAAAAACAGGAAGTCAGGACTTTTCTTCTTTTTTACTCTTATGTCACAACCCCTCATATATATTTTGGGACTCGTTGGATGGAACGTGATGCTTGATTGGGAAAAAGAGGATTAAACTAACTGTATATAAAGTAGTGAAAAGTAGTTCCTCCTCAACCAGCTACACCAGTAAAGGGCATCCCCATCAATTAATACAATACTTGACCACTGGTCACATTTTTGAGCAATAAGATAGCATTCGTCATTATAGCAGTGATAAGGCATTATCATCTGACATCATCACACATTAGTTAAGTCTGGAATGTTCCTCAGCCCTTTTCTTCATATCAACATTCCTGTGGGTAAAACTTAGACTCAGATGGTATCCCGACTCATAGCCAAGTACGAGAGAAGGGCTCTCACTGCCCTTCAATTAGCACCAGTAGTCCGCCAGATCATGTTCAATTGCGTCCTATCTCCGCTTTACATAAACACTGGCCAAGAGGCTCAGAGCCAGATGTATGAAATGTGAAACATAAACACTCTTATGGAGTTTTTCAGCCAGAAAGGGAAAGGGTATCTTCTCTGTGTTGTTTCATGTCTTGCTGCGTCTCTAATGTTGTGACCGTTCGTTGTGGTGGAGACGAAATGCATTTTAATGCAGATGCCTGTTTATGAGAGCAGAGCCCATAACACCACCTTTTCACCATACAAGGCCTGTGCATAGTAGTGCAGTGATCCCAAGCCAGCGAGAGACCTTGAGCAAGGAGGGGCAGTGCTTTTAAAAGGGTCCTGATTCAAGAAGATCCCACAAGATAGCAGTGTTATGTGTATGATAAATCTCACTTGGGAAGATCAACCAGCGGTTGGTTGGTAAGGACTCACTACTGTTCTATTTATCACGGCTTTACATATTCAATGGTAGCCCCTGTTAAAATAAGTATTAAAGTATGTCCCTGGTTTAGCAGCATTAAACTCATGCTGCTGGCTTTAAGATTTAATAAATACAATTATAACAAACAACCTTTTGGTTTGTCATTTTAAGGATAAAGTCATATTTCTTCCTCGCCTTTTAATTTTAGATGAAGCTGCTGATCTTTTGAAGAAGCTTAAAAAAGAATCAATGCTTAATGTGATCACGAATAAAGGCCTAAAATAAGTTGTGGTTGTGCTGAATGAAGGCTATACTTTCACTTTCCGAAAATATGCAATGAAACTATTCGAAAAATACACTCTGCGAGAAAAGCCCTAGCTAACTTTTTATTTATTCTTAAATTTGATTTATTTTATTTTATTTTTTATTTTATTAGATTTGATTTATTTCTTGTGTATTTTATGTTCTCATGTAGAGTCTCTATTCTGCATCCCTCTATGCACCTGCTCCTTTTGAATGCAAAAAAAATGTAAGCCATGTTGTTTGTACATGATTTTGTCCATTAAAAAAATAAAATAAAACTTTCACTTTCTGTGGTTTCAACCGCCATCTAGCGCCCGCTGGTGTTTCCATAAGTGATCTGGTGCATCCAGGTGGACGCGATCGATTGGTTGAGTCTGCGCAGGTAGTTCAGGAGGAGCAGGGGCCACACTTGTAGGGAGTAAACAAAAGCTTGTTTTCCTCTCGTCGTCAGGATCTGTATTGAGTTCCCGGACTGTTACTTTTAAACGTTTAAACGTTTAATGAGCCTGCTGAACTCGTTACCGTCGCTGAACGTTTCCGGACCCGTCTTATCGCACACGGAGCCTACCTGTCTGTCTGCCTGCCTGTCTGTCTGCCGCACCGCGAGCCAGGTTTCATTTCGTTGCCGGTGAACCCTGCCCTCCATTATGTGACACTTAAATCACAGGTAAGGAGCGTGAAGGTAGGCCAGGTGTCCGTACAGGGGGGCTCGTTTGAAGTGTGTGCCGCCCCGCCCGGTGTCCTCGCGCAGCTGCACGCGGGACCATGTTGTTTCTCCTGTTCGTCCTCCTCCAACTTGTGTCGGGAGGAGATCCGGCCTGTGTGAGGAGGCTACTGTCAAAGCACGAAGACCAAGCAGGTGAGATATGATCGGAATAAACGCACGCGTCCAGTCGGAGCTGCTCCCGTTAATTACTTCCCCTGTTTTGGACATCCCAGTGTTTGTGGACGAAGGGGATGCAAATTCGTTCCTGGGTCGCCATCTGCTGTTCAACCGGTTTGACTTTGAGATTCTTGTTCCTGGAAATCTGGAGAGGGAGTGTTATGAAGAAGTGTGCAACTACGAGGAAGCAAGGGAGGTGTTTGAGGACATCCCGGCTACAGTTAAGTGATGCCGGCTGACGTCATTTCACCTGGATGGAGACATGTACTAATGATGCTTTGTTTTGCAGGAAGATTTTTGGAAGAAATACACCGCAGGTAAGAGAGACACCTCCATGCGTCAAGTAGATAATTACATGTAGGTTATGTTATAACTATGTAATGTGTGTTTTATCTGGCCTTGCCTGTAGCGAGCACAACAACAAACCTGTTAAACCACTTGTTCCACAGCTGTAAATCACTTTGGAAGTTATCGCAACTCAATGTGTCAGTCAAATTCCAATTTGGAGTCATGAGTTAATTCTGCAACTCCCTGTTTGTTTTGCATTCGTGATGACTGCACTCTGAATAGATCCAATAAATGTCTGCTTCTGTAGAAACTAAACTATGGACACCACTACTCTCAAACCAATATAATCAATATGAAATGAATAATAATTACATAGTAACACTGTCCAGTTACTGACTGCTGTGTGATGGTCCACAGATAAGGACAAACGCCCCTCACGGGTTGATGTGACATCTCTGGTGGTGGGCTTGATTGCTGGTGGAGTGACCCTCGTCATCGTTTGCCTCCTGGTTTGGTATTTCTGTCAAGGCAAATGCAAGAACCTCAGCCGCGCAAAGTAAGTCAGAGAGTGTTTTTAATGACTGTGAACGGCAGCTATACATTGTCCCTGCACCTTAGTGTAGTGTAGCACTACTGCCTTCTTCTAGCTGCACTACCTCCAAGGTTATACACACGTGTACAACTCCAGTTTGTACTAGTACAACTCTGTTGTACCAGAAATCTAGGTACTTGAACAGGTTTGGACATTTTCACATGCACACAGATGTTTACAGTATAATTAAATGTTGCTGTTTATTATCGGTTTGTTAACCTGTTCTTACCTTACAATTATTTTCATTCTCGGTCAACTTGTTGGTCTTTGTTTCGATTCATCTATATGTCTATAAAATGTAAATAGTGGAAAACGTCACACACACAATTTACTGGAACCAGTGAGTTATTTGTATTTAATTTTTTTGCTTGGAAATTGAAATAAATCATTAATTTATTATCAAAATAGTTATAAATGGAAGAATTTTCTATAAATCTCCTAATCAGTTAATCGTTTAAGCTCTATACCGGTTCAAACTATGTGTCCCTGCTTCTCGCCACCAAGAAGAAACCGTACTTGTGGTCACATATGATTGACGATGATATGTGTCTACACTCCTCTCACAGCACTGTCCGGGTGCGACCGAGGAGGAGTAATGCTACTCTCATCATGCGACGGCTGGAGGAGGTGTCCCTACAACCTGTCCTCCCAACTACACTCCCACCCCTTATGGAGGACCTGAACCCTGTGGGGTTGCCTTCTTACGAGCAGGCAGTCGCAAAAAGTGGGCCGTACGATGCCCCGCCTCCTCCCTATCCTGGGTATATGCAAATTCTGTCTTAAATCACTTTTCAAGTTTGTCTTGTACTCAATCCATAATGCAATCACAGAAAGGTTTTTTTTTTTTAAATAACACTTGCTCTTTATTTTTGGTTTTAGCTCACGACCTGGAAGTGTGCGGCGGTAGTATCTCCCGGACAACACACCTACATGTCTGCCAACGCTAAGCAGACAATTTCCAACTTACATTTACAATGTGCTGCTCTACTTCTATGTTTCATCATCACATGATTTAAAACACTTATTATGTCTTCTGTTTATTGCTCTGATTATCTTTTCCCCACTCATACAGTTGTACTCTTATTGGCCTGTTGGTTCACCTTTCCCTTGGTGGTAAAATCCCCTTCTTAACTCGCTTGTGCCAAAAGTAGTTTCTACTAACTATTCCCCCAGGTCTAAACCTGAACAAGCTTTATAATACATTGTATCCATGTTGCTGCTTTTTGTCTAAATGAAAATGAAGAATCAATAATGTATTGGGGAGTCGCTTTTAAGGAGCAGTTGCTTTAGACACAGCATGCATAGACGAGCTGAGAGCAAGATTAGGATTAAGTTTCATTACATAATAAGTATTAATTGCAATTAAAGAGAGACGGACTGATTTGTGGATTCACACAACTGTTTGTCTCCTTCAGAAGGAAAAATAAGCAAGACTAAGTTCAATAGCATGATTGTATTATATGTAATATTGCCATAAAGAAACTGCTTTTAAGGATTTTACAAGTGATTTTGATGTAGGCCTTTTGATCCAGGCTTCGTAAAAATGCACGGTGTACTTCCAGCTGTATATCATCATCTATTACTTTTTTATTTAAAAAAAAAAAAATCTTTCCATAGTTTATACCTTTCTGTTGTGTGAGGAAATGTTCGTTTGAGTCTACAGCTAATTAGAATGTTCTTCTTGTATGTGAAGTCATGTTTACTTTCAGTATATACACTGTGGTTAATTATTAAATGTACTATAAATAGATGGAGGTGGAAGCTCTTTAAAGGCAGTTTTACAAATATTTCACATTTAAAAACACACAACATTTTACAGTTCTACATTAAATATATAGCTGTGATTAATGTAATAATATTTCCAAAGAAAAGTCACTTAACTGTTATTTCTATGCATATTTTTAACATGTTGGGTGCTCGTGTCTCATTCAGGTGATGCAGAAATACTAGGGTTAAGAAGTTTTATATGCCTGTAAATTCCCATTACAACAGCTTGGTGACATTATGAGAATTAATTTAAGGGTTGCCTTATTCAAGCCTTAACTACTTGAAATGAAAATCTTTTATAGATATTTAAAATAAAATGGATATTTTAATTATTTTGTGTCTCATCTTTCATCTGTGTGTGAGGGCGTGTATGTGTGCAATATGACTGTAGTGTACTCATTACGTGTCAAATTAATTTCTTCAGCCATATTCATGAACGTGGTATGTTCTTTAATTTACACAACCTTGGGAATTATTGAAAACAAAGTCAACATACTGTTTGACATCCTGTGAATACTAAGAAGTTGGGATTGTTTACCTTTAAATGTATTGTATTCATGTAAAATGCAGCCAATGTAATTAAATTATTTGGAAAATACAGCTAAGGACTCAAAGATAAAATTTCTTTAAATATATCAAATGGCATGTTTCCAGAATAACAATGGTTATCAATAAGGGTGCTAATAAAAGCACAAAGGGTATTTCAAACACGTTTCACAAAGTTTTTCAATGTATTATTCTTTAATTCACTGAGTTATTATATATATTTATATATTATATTATATTATATATATTTATATAATAACTCCAATACAGCCAGTGGCAGGCGATGACGTATGGCTTCATACGTGGATTGTGGGGTGACTAGGAAAAAAAACACGTTTTTATATCATGTCAATAATAAATTGAAACTTGGCGCTCAACTTCTGGGTGAAGTAAGGAAAACTACAAAACTTCCAGCAAAAGTGTGCGGTGCATCCTGGGAAATCAACTAACATGGGTACGTGAAACCATGCAGGGCTTGCAGCGCTCTCCATGACGGGAGATGAGCAGACATTAACGAATCCCCCCCAGACGGCTTGAAGGTCCACTTTGATCCGGGATCCAGCGCGACTTCACGGCGGCTCCGCGGGGACTGCGCGGGTCTCTGACCGGCCTGCCTGCCCTGGTCGGCCGGACGCTCGGTGGGTTGGACCCCGGGCTGCGACGATGTGCGTCTGCTGCTCCACGAAGCTCCGTCGGGGAAGTGAATCTTTCACCGGATGATGGACAGGAACTACCCGACCTCCAGCTTCGCGGACCCGCTGGCTCCACCAGCACAGACCGCAGCTTCTTGGGCCTATGACCGCAGCACAGCGAGTGTCAAGCCAAGGTAAAGCGGGTGAAGGAGAGGGCACCTTCCGAAGGAAATGCCGCTGCTGGAGGGCCTAGCGTTGCTGTCGGAGGACAGCGCAGAGGTGCTGGGGGTTTTCGGCGCCACCGGAGGAATTAGGGGAATATCGGAATTTGAGTTGTGGAGGGTTCGAGTTGTCAGCGGCTCATTAGCCGTTTGTTTCCCACCTTGCTAGGTCTCGCTAGCACACCGCCTCTTCGTGCACATTCACAGCCGTGGTGCCGACCAGAGGGGGGATTTCATTACCCGAGTGATTTGCTAGCCAGCCGGCTTAAACGAGCTTGTTCTCGGCCTGCTTTCGTGTCCCACAGGTGCTCGCCAAAGCCAAAACAAGATGGGTAACTAGCCGCCGATGCTAGCCATGTCAGTTAGTGCACCTTCAGTCAGTGGTGCAGCTATGTGTTACCTCAGAGCTACGTGTCGACATCTGTTATACCAGGACTCAGTTAGAGCTCCATTGCTGTCTTATTATCTTTTACTTTTATTAATATGTTTGTTTAATAAACAAGTCAGTGTAAACCACAAAACCTGCCAAAGTTTGAGAGCTCTCACCTGGTCAAAGACTGTACTTCATATTTTAATAATGAATGGTAAACTTGTAGTATCTGCAGATAAGTAAGAAACAAAATAAATAGCACTTCAGCTATTTACTTGCAGAGAGGGGCCAGCAGAATGGATAAGGTGATCCACTAGATCAGACTACAGAAATGATTACTTAATAGATTTGTTGCATGAGTAATCGATTTTTATGCTCGGCTCACCAGTACACTATTATGAAAGGAAACACTTGTGTTTCATTAAAACAATCTGGAAACTAACTGATTCACTCGGCGGCCACTTTATTAGCGTCACATGCAAAAATCTAATGCTATTCAAGGCAACAACTCCATAATTTCCACATTTACGAAGATAATAACGTGATATTGTTGAGGTTGCAGTTTCCACTTTGTGTTGCACAGGATTGCGTTACGTTGAGCGGTGTTCCAAATGCCCAACCCAATTTACTCACATGATGGGGGAAGAATATTAGAAACACATTTAAAAAATAATGCAGTCCAGTACAGCACCACCACTAACCGTGACCTCAATAAGAAACATTCTGTTTTAATTAACACCCCTTTGTCAGTGTCAACAAAAACTGAACATTTTAATCTTCAGAAATGCAGACTATGTGGCAGATCGGTTGTGGCGGACTGCATTAATTGACCGTGACTATATGTTGCTTTATAGTTAAATAGCCGAGAAGAGTTGCATAACGATGATTGCTTGTGTGTTTGTCTGTGGAAGGGACCAGAAAAAGAGGCTGATGACTCCCTTTCAGCGCTTTGTCCCTCTGCAGATGTTTACCTTCTGGCTAACTTAGGATCAGGATGGCTGCACCAGATTATCTCTAAATTTATATGCATTTCCTATTATTTTTCTGTGTCAGACATTACACTTTCCTTTTTTTCTAATTTGCTCAGGCAAACATAATCAGAGTTCCTCAAACCAAGTAGAGCAGTCTGCTTTTGTATTTGGTCAACAACAGAGACTGGTGAATTCTACATTTCACAAACTTCACTTTCCATTTTAACGGACATTTTACAAGTGAGAGGTTTGGGCATTTTATCTGTTGCTGGATGTCTGCCAGAGTGGTTGATATAGAATACAAACTAATATGCCATGGCAAAAACTTTGCTTACATTATGCTGCCACTTATTTCCTCTCAGCATAATAATGGCAAAATGTTGATCGTCTATATGATGTTTTTTCCCCAGCAACACCAATGGGTTAACTTTGTTTTTTGAAGAATTGATGATTTGTGGCAGCCTTAAAGATGTATGTTTTATTTTAATAACTTGCATTTTATGACTGAATTCTTTCTGTGATAGTCCAATACTAGTATGTAATTAGCACAGTTTTTCAAAGACTGCATCCGTTAACTGTCATTGCATTTTCTAGAGGGTGTTTGTCACTCAGTAGACAGCCAAGACTTTACAGACTGAATACTTGAGAGTAAGCATGCTGGGTGTCAAGAGCGTCCATTTACTTAGTTGCTGCTGGTGTCGATGAAAGCTTTCATGAACATGTTTGTGTGTTGATGCAGTTCCAGTTATGGTGCAGCACACCTTGATGCAGAGCTCCTTCAGCGGCAAAGCTACACTTCCACCCACCAGCTTCCCACCTACACTACATCACACCTTCCTGCAGCAGCAGGTGAGTTTCGAATGCTATAAACAGTTGTTAAAGGGTCAGTTCACCATCTATTTGTGCAGGTGTGTTTGTTTGAGGTATGATATCACCTTGTGATGCATGTGCCACCAATCAAAATGTTGACTGTAAAGGAAATCTAATTTGAGGTTCTCAAAACAATGAAAAAAATAAAAATAAAAAAAAAAAAAGTTCAGGTGAGGTCTTGTAAATATCACTATATGCAAGTGAGATAAGCAAAAAAAAATGCAACTTGCATGGATCAGGATTGTGTTTACTGTGTTGCTGATTTCTGTGGCTATCTTTCTTCTCTTTTGACCATCAGGAGCACTTGACTCGAGCAGTAATTCTTCTGAGACCTCAATCATGAGCTTCCTGTCGGCCATGGAATCTAGAAGCCTTCAGGCTGGACCTGTTAGTGCCTCACTGCTTCCTCCCTTTAGACCCGCATCATGGCCTACTGGTGAGAAAACATCCACTCATTCTGTGTTGTTACTAGGGTGGTTAAATGGATCTCATGTATAAAACGGTAGGACCACCACTAAATGTTTGCCTATGTAGAAATAAGGAAATGTACATATGCCCCAAAAAAAGTCGGATTACGTACACCTGTCGGTGCACGATTTACTTTTATACATCCCGAATCAACTTGGACATGTACGCACATGGATCAGCCTCACAGCTGGTTTACAGCCCGGCCCTCTCCTCTATGCCCCACGGGGCATATTATCTGATGAAAGATTGCTATACATGTTCTAAATCATTGAAGCGGAAAAAGAATACCTCTCAAAAGTACTTGGGTGGTTGCCATTATTTCCACATTTTGGTTAATCACACTTTTATCTAACGTGTACATGGGTTTAATTTGTTGTTGCTTGGATGATATCTCTTAATGTTCCCTGTTCTGTCCTTATGTTGTCTATTCTGTGCTATGCAGGTAACAACTCCTCCACCACAGAGCTGTATTTGACTGGTGCCCTGCCTTCTGCTGCCACTTTCCCCTCTCCTGCTGCTCTGTCGTCCTATCAGCACACTGGTGCCTACCCTTCCAGGAGTTACGCTACCAACCCATCCTTGGCTCTCCAGGATCCTGCCTTCAGCACTTCCACCAATGGCCTGTTTTCTCACCATGACCCCCTCCTCCATCTCAAGTCAAGCCAGACTGTGCTTCCAACTGCACTGGCCTTCAATCATCTCTCTTCCCCAGCTTTGGGCTCGACTCTGCCTGTACAGTCCTCGACTTACCGGTCAGCCCAAGAGTCAGCCCCCCACCTCCTACAGCCCCAGTTCAGCCTGCTATCCTCTACCCTGCCTACCCCTCATGGTGCCCCACAACCCTACGGGGCCACCGTTTTCTCGGGCTCTATTGAAAGAGCTCTTCAGCGTGAATGTAGTGTGATCAAACACCATCAGAGGCCTTCCAGCACCCATGCGGCCTCAGAGCATTTGCCCAATGCAGAGCACTCCTTACAGGGGTACTTTGGTTCTGTCAGTGAAGCGGATGTGTCCTACCAGCAGGACCCGTCCCGTCAGACCCCTGTGTCCTGCAGCCCTTCCACTGGAGCAGATTCCTCCCAAGTGGTCAATCATGCTCCACAACACAAAACAGACTCAGTAACTCAAGCTTATTCATCCACTTCTGTGCCGAAGGCTAAAGACGGCTCTTCCAAACTAGCTCCACACCCCGCTGGTGGTGAGGAGAGTCATGAGCACTCTCAGAACCTGACTGGAGGGTCTCCAGACCGTTACTCCTCCCCAGGACAGAAGCAGAACTCAGTGATTGCTAATCAGCAGTCGGTCCAGATATCCAGCCTAATGTCCAGTAGTCTGTCTCAAACCTATATCACCCCCCACACCCAGTCACAGCCCTCCCATTCCACCTCGGACAAACACTCCCCCGTTTACAAGACTCTGCCTTCCCTGTCAGTAAGCCAGTCTGACAATGTGGCATCGGTTAGTCAGGCTCTTGTTTACTCCACCAGTCCTGGGCTGAGCCAGGAGCAGGAGATCCAGTATGGAGCCCAGGTCCAGAGCTTGTGTCAGGGGAATCTCTCTGAGAGCTATCCCACAAGCCACTCTCAGGGTGCCCCAAATGTGACTTTCACATCTCAGTCACAGGGGCAATCTTCGGTGACTCAGAGTTATGCCACAGGACAATCACTTAACCTCAACTCCTCTTACCCATCCACGGGTGTGCAGAGTCTAACCGCATCAAATTCTTCACAGGACTACAACCTCCTGCAAGCCTCAGTGGGAGGTAAAACGCATGACACACTGTCCCAGCAGCAGACACAGCCCCATAAATATATTTTGTCTGCACCATTGCCTACCTACTCTTCAACTGCTCAAGCCTTACAAAATAACATCAGATCCTCAATACAAGACATAAAGCCAACATATGGCAAACAGAAACTGGGAGAGCTTCCCATCCAGGACATAGATGCTCTCCAGCAGGCATCAATGGAAGCCTCTGCTGTGGCTAGTAATATGTCTGCTAACAACAATGTCATCTATGTTGTTTCAAAAATGGATGATCATCACAAAACGCAAAGCGTCATCCGAAGTTTTTCCCGATCTGACGACCAGCTAATGGGACTAGGTCATGCAAACGCAGCACAGATAAAGGATGAAAGGCTGGGTTCTCTAAGCCAACAGCACATTCATCTAAGTAGCACCAATGGCCAGGAAACCTCCAGCACCAAAACTACAAATTCCAGTATCATATCTTCACATGTGCCCCTCAGCTCAGAGCAGCTCAAGCAGCACTCTCTCCAACTGAAATCCCCTGAGCTACATCCACAAAACCACCAGAATCATATTCAGTCCCAGAGCCACACCCCTGCAGCCCACACCCAATTCATCACCGTCCCCAGCACGCAGGTTCTCCTCGAACCCAACCAAATGATTCTACTTCAGCAGCCCCTTGTCCCCCATGGTCAAAACACTTCAAAGGTGGTATCTGTGCAAGGTATCCAACAAGCCCAAGATCTGGGCCCTATTCATGTCCAGTATCTTCAGATGGGCAGGGAACTCCTGGGCCCCAGTGTCCCTGAAACCCAGAGACAGCAGGGCACAGTTGTGTCTGAACAGAGCTCAGGTTGCCCTGATTCCTCTAAACACCACTACAGCCAGTCGGCAAATCAGCAAACAAATGATGCCAAGAACCACTTTGCTCTAAACTCCATTTGCTTCCCTGACTCCATGCTGCTTGCAGATGAACGAAATATTTTGTCGAATGTCGATGACATCCTGGCTGCCACGGTTGCAGCCTGTGGCGTGACACCACAAGACTTTGTCAAAGCTACATCCTCTGCCGAGGCTGAAATGGCAGTGATGGCGAGCCCTGTTGATTCTAAAGGTCACTTCCAGACTGTGGATATAAGGCACATGTCACCGAGTTTCTCCACAGCACAACAGTCCGCCATGACCAACACTAACTCCCACAGCATGACCATGACTCTAAATGATGTTCAGATGGCCACAGACTGCCAGGGTCAGCCTGTTCACCACAACAACAACAACGAGCTCGACACAAATGGAGACGGCGGAAGTTCTGAGAACGACTATCACTTAGCCGGGCAGGTGTATGACCTCCCAGCTCTCCATAGTCGAGTCAAGGGGAGTGCAAAGTGTATTAAAACAGAGGACGGCCTCATGCAATACCAAGGCGGTGAAGACTTTCCCAAAAAGAAGGCTCGCTCTAAGTCCTTGACCAAACCGGGTGGTCCTGAGGAGGATAGTGGACAGGCCAGACCAGCCAAGCGTGGCGGGCAGGCAAAGCGGCAAAACTCCAGGGGTAGTGAGGTCAGCTCGCCATCTGCCTCCCACGGTGTTTATGATGGCTGCCCGCAGCAGGAGAGAATCAGACAAAAGATCCGTGAAGTGGAAGAGAAACAGCCTGAAGTCAAAACTGGCTTCATTGGCTCCTTCCTTGACTTCATCAAATCTGGGCCCAAACAGCAATACTCTCCAAGTCCTACACGAACCATTAGTCGCGCGAGGAAGCCCTGCACCACCGCCAAACCACCGCCATGTACTTTGCCTTCTTTGCCGCCCAAGCTGCAGACTCTGGCCGGGCCCTTGATTCCCCAGGAGAGCCAAGGAGTGAGCTCCCAACAGAAGCGCCTGGACGAAGATCTGCAAAAGAACCTGGAGACTCTGCCATCGTTCAGCTCGGATGAGGAGGAGAACACTGGGAAGAACCAGGCCCTGCGGAACAGCATCAGCTCAGCACTTTCAGCTCTGGATGAGTCGTCAGATCGGAAAACTAGGGCAGGTAATAATACACTTCTCAAGAGTCGCTAATTATATCATGAGCATCAACCTACAGGCTTTTATATTATTGTCATCTTTTGTTTGTGTTTTCCAATATAATCTTTGGAACCTTTATCGTAGGCAACTGGAAATGCTTTATGTTTTTGAGCCTCTTGCAAGTCTAGTTTACTACGTTTAAGCTTGTAAGGATTTTTCTAATACAGTCATATATTTTGCAACCCTCCTCCAGATAACCAGCCCCCCGGTTCGATGATGAAGCCTGACCAGGTTCCCACCATGCCCCACATTGTCACCGAGACCTGTTTGTCACGGGTAGCCACTCCGATACAGACGGCAAGCGCCGTCTCATTAGGGACTGTGTTTGCGGCCAAAGAGGAGCCTAAAGAGACCCCACCAGGCCAGTTGGCTGTGCAGTTGACGAGCGTGGCCATCGAGGGCCTGACTGACGAGGAGCTGTCGGACAGCGGAGGCGAGGGAATGTACAGGGAGAGGGACGAGTTTGTCGTCAGGAATGAAGATATCGAAAACTTAAAGGTGCGGCCTTTCTGTCAGATCTCAGCCGTTACATCAGATCTTGTCGTAGAACATTCACCGTTTCCTTTTCTCCTACTGTGACTTTTCCTGCTTAATGAAGCCGGCTGGTGTCTTGTGCATGTGTCTAGGTGACGATGAGAGCAGGCAGTGAGCCCCCAGCCATCTGGAAAGTGCAGAAGGCTCTGCTGCAGAAATTTGTGCCTGAGTTGAGAGATGGAAAGAGAGTCTTCTCAGCCACCAACAGTGTAAGACAAACAGGACACAGCAATAGTCATGTACGCATGTAAGAGTATTTGATCACTCAAATGATGTTCTCTGTGTACGTGTAGTATCTCGGATACTTCGGTGATGCCAAGACCATGTACCAGCGGGTGTATGTGAAGTTCTTGGACACGGTAAACAAAAGGGAGTATGTACGTGTTTGTCGTAGGAAGCCACGCTGCAAGCCGATGAACTCGCTGAGGTACGGATAGTGACTGATGGAATGACTTCCTCTCTGACACACGGTTCTTCAGTGCTGTAACTTGCTTTGTTCCGACACCCAGGGGCGTCCAGGTGAAAACTCTGCTGGGCTTGACGGCCGCTCCTTCCTCAGTCTTCCAAAGTCAAAAGCCTCGACCCAAACCAGTCAAGCCCAGAGCAGAGCCCCCACCGAAGAAGAGGAGGAAATGGAAGGAGGAGTTCTCACCTACCGCCTCGGGGTCATCTGCAGATGAAGGTGGTGAAGATGACGGTGAAGAAGCTTTTCTTTTGATGTCTTTAAATTGAGTGTGCATATACGATTGGATTGTAGTTTAAATATCTTTTAACCGCCTCTTCGTGATATTTGATTTCAAACCCTCTTAGATCTAAACCCTCCAGTACCATTTGCTTCACGGTTGCTCAACACACGGACCATGAAGGAGACGTTCAGGAGCTTTGTGGAACTGCTCATCAGCATTGCCTTAGACGAAGATGTGATGACAGCACTCGAGAGGGCAAATGGTGAGTAAATGGACTTTCTGCTTTATTGTAGGCCATGAACTGAATGGAGAAGAAGAATGAAACTCTGTTGACTTGTCCCATTTCAGATGAGTTTCTGCTCCCACATATGAAAAGAGTGGATGGGCTGATCACCGACAACACCAAACGCCTGCTTCACAAACTGCATGTAGGGCAGGTCCTAAAGGTGGGTGTGATGTTGTCACTTTGTTTGTTTAAAAGGCAACCTTATAAACCTGGAACTGTTTTTGATGAAAAAGTGAAAAGCAAAGGTATCTGTAACAAGACTGGATTTGATCACAGTGCATAGTTCCACAAAAAAAACGACGTGTGATGAACACCATGTCGCCACAGTACAACTGAAGCGTCTCTCCTGTGTTTTCAGACGGCTCTGGACAGCTTCCCGGAGATCTCAGTGGTGACTGAACTGAAGAAGGACGGAGAAACCCCGGCCTTTAAAGTGCGACTCAGCGGGAAGGCCTACAACAGGAAAAACATGAAACCGCACAAGATGCCCAACAAAGTGCCGCAGGTAATACGAGATGAAGTTTTTTGGTCAAATGCACTGTGCTTTCAATATATGTCCAGCAGAGGGAGTCGTTTACTCTGTTGATCCCTGAAGCCACTGTTCATGATGTTGCTTATGATATAAATATCAGGCTCTAAAGGTAGCATCTTAAGCAGCATTGCCCTTGCTTGTCCCTTTCCAGGAGTACACAGTGGACCAGCAGAAAACCCAGTGGTTCTCTCTGTACCACTCTTTGCAGCATTACAAGTACCACACGTACCTCATGTGTAAGGACGAGGTGAGTACATGTGGATGCTTGCTGTTCCAGCTTGTGTTGAATTGAATGAGCTGTTTACTTTCCTTTGCCAAGCTCTTCCAGAAGGGTTTTTTTTTTTGATTCAATGTGTTTTTCCTGCCCTCTAGATCGCATCCCTGCGGGTGCAGACGGGGGACCTGGGGCAGGAGGAGACGGTGCAGAAGTGTCTGCAGAACGGAGCTTGGGTAGAGGGGCTCTTTGATCGCTTCGGAGAGTTAATCAATCAAGTGCAGCAGGCCTGCCGGTGATCCAGCCTTGATGGGTTTGAATAAGCAAATGAGGATGCCTCCAGCTCAGAATGGCAGCAGAGAAGAGTGGCGTGAGTCTCTCCTTCCAGATGATTTGAATCAGGGGGCTTGTCAGCTGACTGGCCAGAAAGACGTTTGTGGCCTAAAAGTGGCTGCAGGTGAACAGTGGGACAGCAGGAGAGTGAATAGAGTCTGCATCACTGCATCCCAGCAGAAAGCAGTAACTTGATCACCAGAGGACAAGGACTTCAGTTTTGGGAGCATTTTGGAAGACTTCCGCTTAATTCTTCTCCTAGTCTTTGTAAGTTTTTGTAGTTTCAAGCTCACTTTTTATGGGCCTTTCATAGATTTATAATAGTTTTTTATCCTTTTTTTTTTATAGTTAAATGCCAGATTATAACCAGTGAGTATGCACTAGATGGAAAACAATTGGCATAGGAATTAGAAAGCTAATAAAAATGCAGAAATCTGATGCCTACAGTTATAACAAGCCTTCGTCAATCATTTGATATCCAGGCTCACATACTGAGAATTGATTTATTGTAAAAAAAAATATATATATATTATGTATAACTGTAGTTATATACTGTTTGTAAAACAAATTTTGTAATGGAGCGCCTACTTATATATAATGTACATTTTGTATAAAAGAACATGGAGGTGGGAACTTCAGCGATTCTCTTCAGGAGGAGTTTAGTACGTATATACTGTATCTACATTGGTTTAACTTTTGCGCTTCAAACGCCCGTTTTCTTATAAGATGCAAGTCAGTGCTGTTCCAGGACTGCTTTTTATCAATTTAGTTAATCAAATATTATGACCTTAATTTACCAGAGGGTAAAATGAATTAAATAAGTTGTCTTTATACTCCTTTACAGACATAGCCCACATTTTATGACAAATAGATATATATTTTTCACAGAAGTAAATATTGTTCTAAGACACTTTTTCAATGTTTTTTTTCACAGTTTTCCAAAATGGACACTTTATAAGTCAATTATCAATTTTATGCTACAAAAAAAACATTGTTCTTTACAGGTGCAGTTTGTAAATAAAGTGCAGCATGTATTAGAGGTTTGCTTTGGTATGTTTGAGGAGTTTCACATCTTCCACATTATCTGGGGCTTGTGTGTGAAATGTGTATATATATATATATATATATATATATTTAAAAAATGCTGTAGCAGCATGAAAGTCTTAGCTAAGGGAGTTATTATACTTGGAGCTTTACATTTTTTTAACAGGAGGTTCTAAGTTCAGTCTATATGATGATTCCTCTGCCTTTACTTGAAGGCAGTTTGGGGTTTTAGAGCTGCATGCCGAGGCTGTTTAACACGTGAAACGGCACCTGCTTGTTGGAGTGTGCAGTTAATTAAACTTGCTCGTATGAATCGAGGGGAGAGGACACGGCTCACCATGCTCTCATGACCAAACTATTCCCTCTGAATGGGTGGCTGACTTTGTGTCGTCTGAGGGGGGTCTTGAGCCCGTTGAATAAAATATGATTGTCCAGCCACAATGCAAAATGACTGGCAAGCCCCGAACAACAGAAGCGTCTCTGTGCTGCAGCGCCGGCTCTGTGAGGAAAGCCACTGTCCTCTGGCCTTTGGAGTTGCGGAGGACGGCCGGTCAGGCTCAAGCGTTTGAGATTCCAGTACGGGCAAACTGATGGAGACGATACTGGACGTCTGCTGTCCGAGAGAGAAGCACATGCATTTTAATGCGCTGCATTGTTCCGTGTGTGGGAGACGGCATGAGAGGAGCCTTCAGGCAGCATGAGAATGTGACGAGGCTCAGTAACTGGAGTTGAGTGTAACACTGCCCATCAGTAAAGAGGTGTAGTACGGTCATGTATAGTTGGTTTAGACCAGTAACATCTGTGCATTTGGCAGTGATGGAAAGGTACTTCTACGTCACTGAGCTGTTTAATCCTGTAAAGTTCTACAGCGTTTCATATTTCAACTTTTACATGAACAGACGTTATGATGTTTCTAACGTTGTGGCTTGTGTTTCTTTAAAACAAGTTGGATCCTCTTGTCAGGTTTCAGATGTCTACAGGTTCTACCACTCTTCCCCTCTGAACTTCTCACATGGTTTCATTAAAATTACAGTTTCAGGCCAAACTCAAATATTTCTCAAAAAAAAGCAAAGCAATGGACTAAACTACCCAGATGCATATAGAGCAGTTAAAACGTCACCTAAACCCCTAATAATTAATATTTTATCAGTCACAAGGTCCAATTCTCTGCAAGAGAGTACTTTTACTTTGGATACTTTAAAGTGCATTTTCACCCAAATAGGACTTGTAATAGAATAGTTATAATAAATAGTACATTTGGGGTATTTTTTCCACGTTAAATTAGATCCCTGAACAGAAACTTGCATGTATGTTTCTTCTATTTATTTTTAACTACCACCTCCTGAAGAAACGTCTTTACCGGTAAACTAACTTGACCGATAAGTTTGAAGGGGAAAGAAAGGGAAGTATGCAGACCTTCCAGGCAGAAGCAGGGGAGCAAATATTACTTTGACCTTCGTTGGACGAGAGTTTATCATGTATTTACTGGAGTCTCTCTCCCTCCCTCCCTCTCTGTGTGTGGGTGTTAAACCTGTTCCACTTACAGCACTTCAGTCATCTTTGTCATAAGTTTACAAAACACAGAGTTGTTAAACCAGTTTGGCTCTTAACCAAAAGTGTCTCACTCCGGCTGAATTCCAGGTATTCAGTATTTCCTTTCTTTCTCTTTGTTTGTGTGACTATGAACATAATCATCATCTATAGCGACAGAAAGGCTCACACACACATAGAAGATACAACCTGAAGCATCTCGAGTGTCCTGAGCTGCTGTGAATTCAGAGCTCAGATTCTTCTGATAATGCTTATGAGTCATAGCTCATTGTGCTTACAGTCAATGTCGAAGGTTATTGTTAAACTCTTTTATATCACGGGACTTCTGTGACGGAATGCAAACAAGATAAAATGCTGATGTCGTGCCGTTGCTATTTTAGTTTCATTCTGATGGCTTTGTTTTTGGAATCCTTGTTTAATGTGACTTGTTCCTGCATTCAGGTAAACGGTACTGATGAATTAAAAGTATTCTGGAGGCGATTTAAACGTCATTATAGACGTCGCAGGCAGACTTCTATTCATAAAGCAGTTTAGCACCACATCCCTGAAGATATCCTGACATGTACTTGGCCCATAATGCACCCTTCACTCACTTAGACCCCACACTTTTCCACTTTACAGTATAGTTACTTCCAAGGTCACACATGTGCACACCTCACCTCCTCTGGAGGCAGAGAGCATATTTCTGCAGCGACGAGGTAAACAAACCGGTTTGCACGCCTCACCCTGTTGGTGACACTTTTCCTGTCTCCCTATCTGAGAGTGACCGATGTTAGGTTGTTGACTTGTTATAAAATAAAATAAAAGTCTGCTACATCTCCATGTTTCACCCTGAGGTGAGCACCGGCCAGTACAGATGATCCCAGACCAGCTGCAATAGCATCAGGGCCCCTTTGGGTGTTGAAACATGTAGTCTGGGTGTCAAACATCCCCATCCTCACTGTTTTGAGTGTTTGTGTCCTTTAAACAGCCTCTCCTCCTCCTCCTCCTCCTCCTCCTCCTCTCTGTTTAATACTGTGGTTCTTTATTATCAGATCTGCTTCCAGTGTAGGCTTTAAGGGTGTGACTCTGTGTGAATTCAAAGTCTCTGATTTCCTCTTGCGCTGGACCCATGCGTGTGTGAAACCAGCAGGAAGACCGCGGCCGTGATTGTGTCATGAATAATGCATGGCGGTGGGAGGGGCCGGTTTCGGGCTCGACCGGAGTCGGTGGTGTGTGCGTCACGGCGCCAGTTGGAGAGCAGGGACATGGCCTGAATGGCTGTACGCACAGACACTGGAGGACGTTTCCATGCAGCGAACACCAGGTAGGCGCACGTTTCATTGCCTCCCGCTGTCAGAATGAAAAGTGCTCATGTCTGCTGGGTTGGTTCAGTCAGACAATGTGCTGATGATGGTGGGATGTTTGAAGAAACATCTGGATTTGACTGACATGATTATTCTAGTAGACATTTAACGCCTCCTCGTGTGTTTGGACTATTTATGCTGCTATTTCTAATGGGACATTTTACTATGTGGCTCTAAAATACTTATACATATATAAAATACAGTCTCACTTTGTTTCTCAAAATGATACAGTTAAATATGTGAGACAAAACACGTCTTTATAATGAATGTTTAGTCTACTTGAAGGCTTTATAGTTGAGCTTTGTGTAAGAATGATGCTCTTTGACAGTTCTCAGTGCAGACTCAGCAGTCTGCAGTGTTTGTGTTGGTGTTCACACCAGCAGCAGGTTACGTGAAGTCAGATATCACACATCCTGCTGTCAGCCTGCTGGAGGAGCGGAGGTATACCTGCGCAGTGATCAGGCGGAGTGGTGTCTAACAGCGCCTTCAGGGGCCAGATCCCCATGCAGGGGACCAGACCCCGTGCGGGGACTGCGCTGCTCCCTCCGCGGTTATTTACCTGCGCTGATGTGTGCAAACACGTCGGTGCCTCCTGCTTTAACAGCACCAACGAGGGAATAAGTCTTGCGTCAGCTGCGCAAACTGCGCTCCAATCTCAGCCGGCCTCACGCAACCCGAGGTGACGGAGCGCAACCGGGTTCTCGAGCTGGATCTGACCCCCACTTGACCCCCACTTTTTTTTTCCTTTTTAACAAGCGGCATTAAGGGAGATTGATCAGATCCGGATTAAGTGTGTGACTGGTAATCCCGGGACCCCTGATGGGATCCTCCAGATGGCCCATTTCATTCTGATAATGCAGAAAATCCTGAGATACTTTATATTATGATTCTTTTTTTAAAGTTTGAAACTTAATGTTATAAATTTGAATTAATTCACAACCAGCCGGTTATATTTCCCCCATCATGCACACAAACTCTTCCTGCTTCCTGATACAGAACCGGAGTTCTTGTTCCCCGGAGGGAGACGCACCCTGATGCAGATCTGTGTCATGAATCAGGCTTTCTGTGATCGTCGTATTGTCTGAAACAAGCGGGGACATCTGCTCGCTGCTGTTCTATCCCCAAGTGTTTTTCTTGTTGAGTTTTACAGATGGGTCAGTAATAGTGTTTGCCATGTTGTGTTACCATAACATGCAGCCTGGTGTGGTGCTGACAGCGCCTGATTTATGGCCCCGGCGGCCGAAAGCCTCTCAGATCCTCCCCTCACATTTGCTCAACAGGCCTTAAATGTTTCCTGTTGTGAGATGAAAGTCACACTAACATCTCGCTGCAGCCAGCTCCGTTTCCTTTCATCGGTCTGACTCGTGGTGGATGACACAAACCCCTACCCTCAAGAGAGACCCACCAAACGCACACTGCCCCAAAGGACATCGGGAATCGTTGTTTGATTGCATGAATCATCTACGGATTCATGTGTTCGTAGCAATGAGGCCCGTCCAGTGGAAAATCCAACAGGAACCCAAGAGGATATCTCTCGTGAGAGAAGACCGACAATGTGATCATTGTCTGTTTCCTTGTGCGAGCGTGTTTGAGGACACCATGTGGAGAAAGATTGCATCGGATGGTCAGAAAAACAGCCCGTATAATGTCTTCAAACTCTGCTGAATGCAGCATTTGTTAAACATCTGTTGAGTGAATTAGAACGAAGCTTTTGAGCATAATGTGCATACCTCAACAGAGGATTTGGGTTTGGTTCCGACCCCCGTGAGCTGCATTGATCCTGGACCTCATGCTGCTACACCCACATCCAGTAACGCCAGTTCTGATGGCGTTACGTGACATTAAAGGAGGGGCGTGTTTGAAGACAGAAAGCTGCCGTTAGTTCGGAGGAAGGGCTCAGACAAGAGAAAATGGGAGAATGTTGATTGTGGAATAAGAAGTTGTGTATTTTCTACAGTGTCTGTTTATAAAAGCTTATTTTAATCTAGATTTTTCTTAATTGATCTCGATTATTTTATCTGGCGTCACCATTTTCCAGAGCCCATGTTGGATGTCTTCAAATTGCTGGTTTCGTCTGACCAACAGTCCAAAACCCAAATCCTCACATATCAGTTGGCGCCCCAACCGTGCACATTATCATTGCCAGTTGGTTGAAATCAGTGCAGCCATTAAAATGTGAATCTTGTGACCAATTTCAGCGTTCACCGCCTCTACATCAGCGCTCACTCACTCTGATCCTCTTCCCCATCCTCCTCTGCTTCTCCCCCCCCAGAACCAGGAATGGCTGGGAAGCCTTTCCGGGCCACCTTCATCTGGGGCAGCATCATCTCCAACCTCCACACTCGCGTGGAGGTGAAGCGCCGCCGCCACAACCTCAAGTCCTACCAAGACTGCTTCCTGGGCTCGGAGGCGGTGGACGTGGTGCTGGCACACATCACCCTGAACCGGTTCTTTGGCGAGGAGGCGGTGCCCCGCTACAAGGCCGTCCGCCTGTGTCAGGCCCTGATGGACTCCAGAGTGTTTGAGCCGGTGGGCGTCAAAGTATTCGGGAAGGAAAAGAAGCGAGCCACGTTTGAGGACAGCAGTTGCAGTCTGTACAGGTTCCTGAGCCCGAAGAGCGACTCCACGCCGTCGCTGACCAACGCCAACTCTCACTCCACCAGCACCATCGAGAGCGGCTATGACTCCCCGAGCATGAACAGGAACAAGAACGGCTACAGTCCGTCACGTGAAAGGTACGGACTGATGTCACAACATCTTCAGATCTCACTTTTGATTGGCTTTGTTCTCCTTCCGCTGCAGCTAATCCCAAATCCAGTAGACTGGGTGCCTGTGTGAAAACTAGTCAGGCATGACCGGAGGCTCTTGGCGTCCTATCATGCAGGCTTGGTCTTGGTAAAACCCCCCCCCCACCCGTTACCAGCGTGTGACCAGTCTCCTTGACGCGACTCTGGGAATTAACTGAGCCAAGAAATAGTCCGACACATAAATGTCCAGGCAAATTTTCCTTTTTGAACACTATTTAAAAAGCAGCATACCATGTTAATTAGTGAGCTTTAGGCGTTTCTAGTCAGAGCTAAGCTAAGCTAACTGACCGTAGCTTCATATTCATTGGCAGACATGGCGATGTATCTCGGCTCACTCTCAGCCGTGTTGCCCTAAAACACCCCAAACTACTCCCTTGTAGTTGACTTTCCTGACTTTGAGGATAATGAACTTCTAGAGCAGGGGTGTCAAACTGATCCAGTAAAGGGCCGTGTGGCTGCAGGTTTTCATTCCAACCAAGCAAGAACACACCTGACTCGACTTATTCACCTACCTGATTTGCCTTCACACCTTGATTGGTTGGATCAGGTGTGTTCTTGCTTGGTTGGAATGAAAACCTGCAGCCACACGGCCCTTTACTGGATCAGTTTGACACCCCTGTTCTAGAGGCTCAAAGACCGGCGGGATGCCTTCCCCGTCGGCTAACACACATGAAGAGCTTCAGAGGAGCCCGAACCGCTTAAATGAGTCTTTTGTTCAAGTCTTTGTGGGAATAATGCAACGGAAAGAGAACAGACTAAACGTCCTATTTAATGTCAATCACAAAGCGTTCGATGCTGGAATTGAGCATTTATTTTACCTGTCTGGCTGGAATGGAAACGGCACTAAATTGTGACCAATCACAATTACCAGAACATTTGTGGCCAGATGCCACATTTGTTCCTCTAATAGCCCCCCCCTCCTAAATCATTTCCACTGATTGCTGTTATTATGCGACTCTTCAGGCTGAGCTACTCCGCCCACTCGCCTGCAAAAACAGACAGATTGCTGGAGGACGTGCTGGGAAACCTCAATCTGAGTTCCACCATCACCCCTCAGATGATCAACCTGGGCCTCTCACAGGAGCGTAAGTCGTCCTCGTGCAGCAAATGCTCAGCCCCACTATGTGTCTGTGTGACCCTGACGGCCCTGATGACCTTTAACCCGGGTGTTTTCACAGTTGTGGATGAGGTGTGGCACCAGCAGGCAGTGTTCAGGCTGTTGCAGCTGATAGAGCTCCCCCTGTTGGATAAGCTGCTTGAGGGCAAAGAGGCTTCGCGACCCCCCCTGCATGGCATGGACAGTGACCCGGACCTGCTGTACACGTCCAGCTACCTAGACCGGGAGGTCCTCAAGGCCTTCAGTGAAGCACAGTAAGTCTTCTTCATCCTCTACAGTGTTCCTGTCTTTATAAAATATAGAGATACATAACAACGACCCGGCGGTTTATAAAGTGGTTCAAATCAGCTTGTTGTATCCCAAACCATTACATGGTTATTTCCATTTGACTCCAAACTGAAACCCTGCGTTTGTTTGCTAAGCATTGCCATTGAGTCACCACACTCAATCATGAATCACCTGCATCAAGTGGAAACACCTGCAACCAATCAGAGGTCAGAGCTGGACCACTATAAAGACGATCCAGGGGTTTCCTCTGTGGAGTGCATGTGAACGAGGAGGATGTTAATCTACTATATTTGTTTATTACAATATATATTACATCATATTCTATATCTCCAATATGCTTTAAATGAAAAGCCCCCTAGATGAATGAGTGTTTTATACTTTGGACATCAGTATGCAGTTGGCATGTGAAACGAGCTGTTTTTTAAGGTGCTTGTGTGTAAAGTTGTGATGCGAAAACATTTTTTTGAGAAGAATTGATATTGTTTTGAATGTGTTTGATTTTGCAAGAGATGCAAGATATTGGTTTTGTTGTTTTATGTGTAAGAGTTTCAACAAAACCAACAGAAAAGGAAAATAAGCCATTAAACTGCCTCTTATGGGTTAATAATAATGATCTAATAATATCACACTGTCAGGGGCCATTCTGCATAACTAATACATTTACTTTTTAAATATTCTGTTGCTAATACTTCTGTATTATCTTTGTGACATTTTGAATGCAGTACTTTTACTTGTAATTGAGTATTTTTGGTGTGGTGTTGCTACTTCTATTTAAGTAAATCATTGTGATGAAATAATAAACTTCAGTTCATTTAAATGAACCTGGTTTTTAACCTGCATGTGTTCTCACTTGCAAATAATCAAACCCATGCTTCCTTGAAGCAGCGGATTTTTCTGGATAATGAAGGTTCAGTGCTAGACTTGAAATCCCTCTGCTCCCCTCAGGGCTGATGAGTGGATGTCCGGAGCAGTGGACTGTCTGGAGTTCCTGCCTGATGAGCTGGTGGTGGAGGTCAGTCGGGGTCTGGCCAGCAGTGCTGATGACCTGCTCCGGTGCAAGAGTCTGCTCTACGAGGTCCTGGCTCAGCATTACGGTCACACACAACAGCCACCGCTGCTCAGCAACCACATCTTCGACATCCACTGCGGCATCTCGGAGCTCCTCGGTAAGAGCAGGAGGGTCCAAGAGACTTTTAGCACGCCGTTTTAATCATAGGGGCTCAGCATTTTCACTCTGGTATTTCTTTTTGTTCTCGTCAGTGAATGGCAAGCAAGAGCAAGCTCTGGAGTCTTTGCAGCTGAGCCTGAAGCTGCAGGACTCCCGCAGCAGGGAGGAACTCCGCCGGCTACTCAGATTCATGGCCGTCGCAGCCAAACCCCATGAGGTCAAGCTGCACAAAGAGGTGAGACCTCGTGGGCCTCTTATGCCAAAAAGTCTGCACATACGAAAGTTGATCATCGGCAACTCACAACTCCTTCTCTGTCAGATTGAGAACAGAATGGCGGTGAAAAGGTCTTTCTCAAGCGCCATCGTCTACAGCAGAAGACTCTCCAAAGGAAAGGTGGACTTGATGGTTCTGTTCATGATGGACAACCACTGCGATCTGTTCAAAGTGAGTGTTCGCCATCGATCTCGGCCAGTGTGTGAGCGATGTTTGTCACAGGGTTCGACAAACCAGAAGCAGGATTTCAAATGCAATTTATTTAATTCATAAATCCAATCTGTAAGATCACAGACAGTAAACAGTTGTATTCATGTTGATATGAGGTCTTTAATGAACATATGTAGAAATTTCACGTGGTATTTTGTTCACTTTTCCACCAGATTCCGGTTCCGCTGCACAAAATGGTCAGTGACCGAATCGTGAATATTGTGAAAGGGAAGGATCCAGATGCGATGACAGGTTTGCAGAGTTCCTCGTTTATATATATATATATCCGTCTTGTGCTTTCAGCCAAAGATATATGGTATGATTAAACTTGAACTCTTCTTTGCTGCAGGATCCACACACTGCACCAGAGTGAGCTCTAAGGTCTACTCTGAAAACGCACAGAAAACCACTAAAGAGGAACTCTGGACCCTCCTCCGGACGGTCCACGAGAACCCTCAACTCTCGGCTAAAGAGAAGAGACGGCTGCTGGGACAGTTTTATAAAGGCCACCCGGAGATCTTTGTCCAGTACTTTGGCAACAGATTGTCCAGTGTCAACACGTTGCTACGGTGATATTTATTCCTTTGGCAATTCATGTATATTTTAATGTAAAAAGGGTTGGATGTAAGAACAAAAGCTGGTGTGATGTAAATACTGAGAAGATGTGCAGAATGTGGATTTTAACTGCTTGTATTTAAATAGTTGAGACTACTGAAAAAGAATGTGAATTTGAAGCGTGGAGACTCGTAATAAGCTGCGATATTTGAGGGCATATCTTAGTATATTTTCGTTGGTGCAGGACACTAATATGAAATGTCCTTTTCAGTTACATGTGAGAGCGTTACATTCTCAGTGTGACAAAATGAACCAAGTGTTCTTTTTTGTTTGCATCTGCATCTGATGTCTTCTTTGTGCTTGTGCAATAGGAACATTAAAAATGTGTCTGTTTCTGTGGTTTCTCATACATCCAGTAGAGCTTTGTCTTGAGGAACCCTCAAACGGAAATTTGAACCTGGAGATCTGAAAGTCCGATGTGGTGCCGTCGTAAACAGTCAAGAGACATTCATGAGAATCGGCCCTCTGGGTTTCTGTCTTCGTTGCATAAAAGCAAAACAGATGTTTGCATGTTGTCGCGTTTTAACTCGAAGACATGGCCACGTTTTAGTGGTCTCTTCGGGGCTCTCCTTTGAATGTGGTTCATGTATTCCTTCTAATCAGCAGAGGAAATCACATGCACGTTTCCAGGTGACAAAAGCATTTCCACATTGGGTTTAAACCGCTCGCATCTGGTTTGTATTTTAGAACTCTTAATAAAGTTCATTCATACATGTACGTTGTCCCTTTTCATTCTCAGCACACGATGTGTTCATTCTGATAAAGAGGCAGGATAAATGGCATCTGGATTTATCAATATCACACACATAATAAGAGCAGTGTGCAGTACTTTGGTTCACATGTTCTGTTCAAACATCCAGGCCTCTGCTTTTGGAAATGAAGTGACATCATTTTGAAATCGAAGGCTGTTTTGTGTTATTGGATTCCCAGTCGACTAACCAGCGTGTGAAATTGTGTTTTTCACATACTTTTTATTCTAGTAGGCGTTATTAAATACAAACATCGATGAAGACAGTGGTCTGTGTTGAAGAAGGGTGTGAAGTTTAGTTTCTAAAAGCTTATTTTTCCCCAGAGTGCAAATCTAAAAGTAGCCTCCACCTTTATTCCATGGCAGTGTTGTGTTTTATGCTGTCGCTGAATAGGCAGAGCTGAGATGAGGCGGCCACACTCCGAACAAAGGCCGAGCTGGGCAGACAAATAATGACGCAATACGGCCAATGTGAAAATAAGCAGCTGGCTGGCACTGAAGTCCACTGTGCAGGTTATTTCAGGATCTGTTTGGATATGACAGCTAATAAGCTTTAAGGTGAAAGTTTGGGGTTTCATAGTTTTTTTCACACTTATATTAAAATGCAAAAACAAGCAAACATTTCTTCCCAAATAAAGAGAATCCTCCCCGTCTGTAGATGGGACAAATCCAAGCCTATGAAATGCTAATTGTTTGAATGGAGGATGCTAAGTGTCATATGCTGCCCCCTAGTGACGACAATAAGGCCTGATAGTATTGATAAAATGTCATTTACAGACAGCAAAGAATCATAAAACATCAGTTCAGTCGAATAAAAAAGCAAATCCTTTTGAATTGTTTTCCATTTTTATTGAAAGGAATTGTGTTTCCTCCAGTTATCTAAAAAAAAAAGCTTAATTCCACTTTGCCATCACTGGAACATCACAAGGCCAAAATGAGCTGTGTGCCAAAATCAATGGTTGAATTAAACATTTTGTACAGTATAATGGTCAGTCTTTAAAAATAAAAACTGTTAACTGTGTAGATACTGCATGTATGTGAGTGTGTGTGTGTGTGTGTGCGTGTAAGCTTGTCTTCTGTACAGAGATAAACGGATGTAGAACCTGTCAGACACACTCAGAGACGTGGACATGTACTTTTACCCCCATGTGACCATCGTTAAGATAACATTCTTGTACGGCTGTGTGCGTTTCGTCGCTTTATCGAATCCGTTTCTGTTGGCGTGCTCGATAGATGTCGTGTATGGGTGGAGCCACGGCTCCTTTGTCGTCCTCCTCGTCTGAATCTGCGTTAGGCCTCTTGAGTGACTTGGCGACGGCGTGGTTCTCCATGGATCCATTGCCCTCCCCTCCTGCATCGGGCTGTCTACCAGTGATCAGCTCTATAGCAGCATCAACAGCTGAAGAGACAGAAATACAACGGAGACATCGTCAACGGGCGGCACAGCGTTTCATTTACCAGCTGTCAGGAGACTTCACTCTGGACCCTAACGGTGGTTTGATCACTGGCCGACTGATACTTCCATCACCGGGGCCACGCTGCTAAAAATAGAAATGGTCTGGATGCATCTGAAGTGCTAACAAAATCTACTCACTCTCAGGAAGTGTGCATCTCCTGAATGTTTCCATGAGCTCATCCACTTGAACAAAGGGTCCCTGCAGGGAGAACGCATCACAAACTGTATTCTTCCTCTTCTATTCATTACCAGTAAATATGAGCTGGATAGCATTAGGCTGCTACTCACAGTGAAGCACGTAGGCGGAGGGAGCAGCTTCATTAGGACAACAGCAGCTGGGGGGACTGGGAAAACTCCACCAGGGACAGGGTGTAAGCCTGGAGCTGTGGGGAGAAACACAAGAGGCTACGTCACACATGGATCCTTTTATGTATGAGAGACGGCGCTGCAGAGAGAAGCCCGCGGGCCGCTACGTACGGGCGAGGTGGCGTGGCTGGAAGGGGATCATCTGATTGGTGTCGGGTTTGGGGTACTCTGGTTTACGGTCGGCTTCGTCCTTTAGTGTGGGCGCCGAGGGGGTCACCACGGTCTCCGGGAGCAGCGCCGCCAGTTTGGCACGAGACACATCCTGCAAACACAGAGCATGAAGCAGTTCAGATATCAGCGGAGAGGAGAAGCCTGATGGTTGTGTCATCTATAACGAGAATGCACACCTTGTATCCAAGGGCCTTGAGTTCACTAGCAGAGCAGGGATACAGGTCCATGAACTTGTACCGGTCTACCAGCAGGGCTGTCTCTTTGCCCTCATACTCATCCTTGAAGGCAGTGAATCGCCTGCGCTCCACTTTCAGGATACTGGCCAGGTCTCCTATATTGCTCTCAAAAGCCAGGAACCGAGCCCAGATCTCACTGCGGGACAAAAGAAAACATCAGCCTGTGATCACACGACATACAGCTCATACATGCATGTGACCTCATCGACGTTCGACATTACCCTGACTTCTCTGGCGACAGGCTTCCTGAGGTGAGGACACGTTCAAACAGAACCCTGGTGTTGTTATCCTCTGAGGTTGGAGGGGAAGACAGGAAAGCCATTTATTTTAGATTTAACGATTACACGGAGAACATATCTGCTACGCTCCACTGCTAAATAACCTACCATTAAGGTGAGAGAGGTAATCAATGTATGCCAGTATGTACTCTGGAATGTCACCGTATTTCTTCAAACCAAGTTCAAAGATCTTGAAGGCCACCGATTTATCCTGTGGGAAGGACGAACCGAGTTTATTATCCATTCTTTTTTTTTAAAGACGCCGTACATGTACATGTGATCGTGTGTACTTGCCTTGCTGCAGTAGTACTCCATCAGCGCCGCCGTCACGTACACATGGTGACGTGTGCGTAAATCCTCTCTGGCTTTTTTGAAGATGGTGCGGCCCGACTTGATGCCTTCTGCCCTCCTGGCAAACTTCATGTATTGAATGTAGACCAGTGTGGGGTCAATGTCCTCAATGGCCAGCAGTTTGTTGTAGATGCTGTGGACCTTCTCGTATTTCATGCGACTCTAAGAGGAAATCATATATGCTGATGAGTCCCCGCACTTCTCACCGATTTGATTAGAACTTGTGGGCATCTCACCTCTTCATAGTCAGCGAATGAAAAATACAGCAGCATGTTCTTCTTCAGAAGAGTCCCGATGGCACGCTCATAGATGTTAGCTGCCTCATCGCTAAACAGCTTAGAGTTATTCATATCCTTACAGGGAAGAGATTTACGTAGTTATTGGACCGTGAACCGTTTTATGTGTTTGTTTTATATTGTTGTTGATTTTTATTCTTACTCCTTTCTCTGCCAGCAGTTTGCTGGACTGCTCCAGGTACTGTGCTGCCTCATACCAGACATCGGGATGGTGGCCCAGCACCAGCAGGCACTGCTCATAGGCAAACATCACTGCAACACACAACACAGCAGCGGTTACGTTAATAAAATCGCATTCCTGCAGGAGCAAAGCTTCATATTCATCTCCGTTGACCATTAAAATGTCATACCAGCGTAATCACTGGAACGACATATAGGAAATATTCACTCATTCCAACAGAAAATATCCTGACCACAGATATTCACCTCTCTTCGTGATGAGGGTCTGGTCTTCTGTGCGCAGCGGGTTGCTCTTTTCCCACTGGATGTACTTCTTCCACATTTCCACCTGCTGGGCTTCCTGAGGGGAGTTCTGGGGCGGGACTGAGGGCGCATTCCTGTCCAAGCCCTTCATGACAGTCTCATACTCCTGAAGTACACCAACAATCTGCATTAGTTTCCAAACAAAGCATGTGGATTCAGAAGAGATCCATGCATGTGTGTGACACTCACCTTCGCCACTCTCCTGGCATTCATGTAGTCCCTACTTCGGTCCTCAATCATCTTTTTCGCCAAGTGCACATTGATTCCCTGCTCGGGAAATAGACAAGTCAGTCTAGCACTCCATCACACTCACATTGTAACAGCCACACCTCCTTATATGCAACCGTATACAGGTAGAAAGAGGTCTGGCTGGGTCACTCACTTCCTCATATTTGCTATAATCCCTCCAGAGCTGCTCAATGTTGATCATGGGGTTCACACAGCCTCTCTGGTACACCCTCCGGACCGCAGTGATCCGCTGGTTCTCTGCGTACGAGCCCACAGCCTCACTATCCAACACAACACAAAACATTTAAGAATGGGCTGCTGCCGTGTATGAAGTCTGTGAATATGACAGGAAAACACTTACACTCCTTTGAGGAAGTTGATGTAGTCCACCCAGATCTGAGGGGAGGAGAGAATAGCTGTTAGGTGTCACAAGCACAAACTTATACACACAGGTACGATGAAATAGCACAGATCCGTCTACCTGATAAGACATTATTTCCATGCCAATTTTATCCAGGGCAAAGTCATACGCCTGGGCCATCTTCTCTCTGAGGGTGAGAAGATATAGTATTGTAAGTGTATTTTATAGTACAGCAGTATTTTCAACATACTTGACCCCACTATGCAGATATGCCATCTTACTTGTAGCTGGGCAGCTTCCCTTTGGTCTCTCGGACATACGAGAGGTAACATTTCCACAGGTCGATGTGCAAGACTTTCATGAGGCATCGCTGAAACAACTACAGGGGCAAGAACACACCATGAAATACCTGGAAGCGTGACACAAACACACGTCTGCACACACAGCGATATATTCTACGCGACAACCACCCAGCTGCAGTTCCTCAGATGTGCCCTGCATTTCATGTGATTTATAAACCCATGGTCAAAATAAACGTGCAGATTGGACCAGTGAAACCGTTTTTTTCCCCATTTGCACAGCTTCTATGCTTGTTGGGGCTAAAATGATGTGCCGTTCACATGTATGTTTTAGATGCCTTGTAGTACGATGATTTTAAGGGACATAAATCACAAAAATCCTTAGTGTTTAACAGCTAGACTAAGTAGGAACCGTTTCCTGGTGATCAAAATCATGCTCTGGTCAGCTTCCAGCACTGTGGTGGACACTTACCTTTTCTACCTTGTCATAGTTTTTAGCCTTGATCTGCAAATAAGAGTGTAAATGCAATGTTAATTCAAAAGTCTCCTCTGCTTTAAGGACTTGCAGGAAACATGCATGCATGCAAATGTGAACACTTTTAAACACACACACACATTTAAGATCAACAAAGTGAAATTCACACAAGAATGACAAATTACTTTTAAAAGAGGGGTTTATTTTCTTTGTAGATTACAGCGCATGCCAACTTATTGCAACGTCCCTGGTTCGATTCCAACCTCTGTTGCATGTCTAAACCTCTCTCTCTCTCTCTCTCTCTCCCATTTCCGGTCTCTACAGCCACAAAGAAACTGTGCCACAAAACCCAGAAAAACACACGACCACATGTTGCAGGAAAAAAAAAAAACAGATTTGAAATACAAGTATGAAAACTAGTATTTATAATCTCCGTTCCTTGGTAAACATTGTTGCAGCAACAAATGTAATAAGGCCTATTCTTGTTGAGTTGAAGCAACAGTACAGAAAAAAAAGAGACTTGTTCCTGTGGTGTTCCCCTCCACACACTACATGGACTCCATATGCCACAAAGTAAAAAAAAGCTTCATTAGAAATAAATTCAGTAAAAGTCACCACGGTACTGAGAAAGTAATTTGAATACAGTGCAAACGTCAAACCATGAACAGTATTGCATTGCAGACTGATGAGCTGCTGAAACAACACGTATCGGGGGTATGGCCTGTTGGTTGCCATGGTTACCCCCCTCCCCTTCTATCCCATCACCTCTCAACTGTCCACTACCGACCACAGGTAAAAAAATAAACATGCATGTATCTGTATCTACATCACAATGTACAAATACAGTGCAAAACATTAACAATTCAAGATTAGAGTTCATTTCAACTATGATTAAAGTTAATTTCAACTATGAGACTACTGAACAAAGCAATGCAATAACTCAACCCCCCCCTGGTGTGGCGTGCCTTTGGGGTTTTACTGCACCTCTAGTGGCTGCTTTACGGTGCAGTCTTTAGACCTTGGTTACATAACAGCCTCACAATTACACACACTCTACTAAAGCCAGAGAAAACAAAACTACAACACACCTATGTGATCCTTTAAGCAAACAATCACTTTACTTTAATGTGAGAAAAGAGTTCACATAATTAGATTTTACTAATATTTGTTTGGTGCATTTCTCACAGGTCCAATACACAGTACCGCCTATATTATTCTACATTGCAATTAACAAGTGAAACTGAGCGCTAACTCAACAATAAAGATGCAAAGTCTACCACATTGAGATGATTTATGCAGTAGCATAAAGGTATATTGTGCCAATAAAAACATTGCCTTTCTCTGAGAAAATGAATTAGACTGTAAACTAATCTGTTATCTAAGGTGTTTAGTTCCTGCTGGCTTCCCCCTCAAGACAAACAATACATGTTATGTATGTCATAGAGCACAGGTTCTTCATGCAATACCCCTCCTCTCCCGTAAAAAACATAAAATGCATATTTAAAGAAGACTCAGAGTCACAATGTGACGTTTATGAGCATCATGTTATGAGGTCAAAAATAGAATTTGAAAAAATAACCTCCAGCCGTGTCAGACAACATGTGCTGACACATTCTGTCCACTGGGCGTTTCAGTGGACGCACCGTGTTAAATAATCCTGATTGATCCGGTCTCTCTAAAAGATGTGAGCCGTGAAAAACAAAGTAGATCCAAGTATTCATCAAGCATGCAACTTGAGATCTATGTGGAAGCCCCAGAGAACCAGACTCTCACTCAAACACAAGGACAGTGTGCTCTTTAGGGGAACGGCTGTGTACGCTATAAAAAGTGCAGAGTATGGAGAATTTCACAGAAGCAGGTTTTGTGAGGATAGGAAGGTTTCCAACATCGGCCGGTTAATGTTCTGACCCACAAAAGCTCTAACCTACATGTGGTTCTAATGAGGGGGGAGGGGGGGTGGTACCACATACTTACCAACTAAGGGCTTTTCTAAATACTATTATTACAAATGAGTTGTAAACTTTTAAAATGTACTGCCAATTTCAGAATTATATTTGAGAACTAATCCGTCTGCCTTTCAATCAAACCACTATAAAATAATAACTAATGTACATCGAAGGTCCAGACTATCATTCAAATATGACAAACTAGTATCTACGGTTGGGTTTTTTCATTTCACTCATGTCTGCCCACGTTACCCTACACTTTCTATTTAAAGTGGAGTATTTCTTCTTTGATAGGGACCAAAGACAAACTAAAGAATGTGTCTACAAGCCCACACTCCTAGGAACAACCTCTCTACACTTACACTAACCTCATCACTTGACAAAGTATTACAACACGCCATCATATTGGCTTTATTTTTGTTGCAAATGGTATCACTGACAATAAGTAAGTCACCTCAACAACAAGGTGCTTATATTTGTGTACTATAGTTTACACCCTTTTGAGATTTATAGCATTTAATTTCAACATATCATTTCTGTCTGGGGATTTTGCAAAGTTAACAAAGAAAAGTAATGGGCTTCTTTCAAACCACGCTAAAAATTAAATCTAGACTGGTAGAAAAATGTACTCCCCATAAAAATCACTGTTAGTATATTTAAATCTATTTCTTGAAGAATTAGAAATAATACATTCAAAAACTACTCTGGCTTTTATGTTGTTGCATCTATGTCCATGGTGTGGAGTGACACTGATGCTTTACTGGCAAGTACAACTAGTACCATCGGTAAGCTATTACATTATTAAAGGACTGTCCCAGAGAAGCCTAGTACATTTGAAAAGGCAGCGATTAGCTTCCTTTTTCATAACATATGTATATCTATTTGGTTAAATCTGCCACATCAGGCCTTTTCTTGCACTCAGTGATCTACGTGGGTGGAGACTGGGGACGAGAGTGTGGGGGAATAGGAAAGGGCAGTGGTAGCATCATCCAGGGGAGCAACCCCACAACAACAAACCACGACAGCCTCAATATATAGCAACAGTCAACTCAAAGCGTAGTGGTTATAATTAGAAAAAAAAAATAGAAGCGAAATTCTGATGCTTGATAATGCTATGAAAATGTATGCAAACGATGTGTTTACACAGATGTTGCAGTAGTCATCTGCAAAGATGGAAGGCATAAGAAAATGCACTTCACCTGGTTAGCAAAAAATAATTATGAGCAAGGGGAAATTAATCATCCCATCAACATCTTACTGCAAAAAAAAGAAGAAGCAAAGCCTGTGGATGGCATCAAGGCAAATGGGTCAGTGGGCATAAATTCAGGAGGAGTGGGGAGAAATGTCTCAAGAAAAGAAAGGGCCACACAATCAAAAATATTTGTTTATAAATTACCCGAAAGAAATGACACAGGAGGCAATAAATTGACACGACAAGTGAATAAAAGGCTAATGCACTCCGATACCATTAAAATAGTTTTAATACTGTTGCAAACCAAACATGCAACAAATGCACTTTACCCCATTTAAATATGTAGAGATATGTTTTATCCTAGGAACAATTTTCTGAAAAGGAAATGGTTAGAGCTAATTTACCCTTTGTTTGTGTTCAAAGGCACGATTCTTCTTGTTAGGCAGGTGAATGTCTTGATTCCTTAATCGTGACCATCAATAAGAAAGTTGATAACTGCAGGCCAAGTGGCTCTTAACAAGAATTGTGACTTTGAACTTCATTGTAGAATGAAACATTTTGTTTTTGTGTGAAAATCACATTGTTGATCATGTTAGAAAAATCCCCAGCCATGCACACTATAGAAAATAAAAAGTATTAACCTCGGCTTCAATGAATAGTTTCCAGAATCTGCCAGAACTTGGGAACTGCGTGACAAGTCGTTCATATGTCTTCCTTGCTTTATCTATGGGTTGGTTCTAAAGAAGGAGAACGCATTTACATTTCACACTATTTAACATATGAAAAGACATATCGGAGGGAGAAAAAAAAAGATTAAGTGTTGTCATTTAACATCCTATATACACCCCTGTCCCCCCGCCCAGGTTCCCAGTTTACTCAACCCCAGGAATTACAACTCTGTGTCACTAAACCTGTGCTTCTCGAATCAGAATGCTCCATGCGTCAAGGTCATATGGGTTTTCTTCCAACTTCTTCTCTGCCTTCTTCACCTTCTCCGGTATGTATTCTGCCGCTGCCTGCAAGACAACACAAAGTCACAGGGGGAGAAGGGGTTATGCAGCTGGACAGGCTGGTCACACGGTGATGCTTGTGGTGTTCGAGTCCAGGCGGCTCAGGCTGAGGAGGGTCAACACAACGCTGAATGCATGAATGTGGAGGTGGAGTACTGATTAATGGGTCCCTGCATTCTTGGCCCTGCAGCGTGAATGCACATAAACCTCGCCCTGACTTAAGAGGTAAAACCCCAGTTATAAACACAGACCCCCCCCCCATCCTCCCTCCATTAGCTAACGTTGATTAACGGGCGGGTTTTTCTAGCTGGCACCGCTGAGAAGCATCCAGCAACATGAATCCAGCACGTTAACCACTACCTGAGAGTGTATATCGATTTAACATGCGGGTGATGTTAAGTTATCGCAACGCGCTCACGTTGGACAACTAAGTAGCAACAAGGCTAAAGTAGCCAGCTAATATGGCGAACGACGAGTTAGTTAAAGCTTTACGACAAAAAAAACCCGCCGACGAACCATCCCTGGATTCATGTGAGATTAGCTAACACCGACATGTTGACGCAACACAATGCGTGAAATGCAGCAGAGTCTCCCCGCTAACGTTACGGACGAATAACACACAACAAGCTAAATGATATGCTAACGCTTCGGTGAGGGTTAGCTTGCCCGTCAGCAGCTCGTAGCTAAGTTACCTGATCGGCTGCTCCCTCGGCGGACATGGCTGGAAAAGCAATCTGGGTTAGAAAGGTTACACCAGCTGGTTTGACGCTCAAATAATAACTTGATGGCAACTTTAAAAATGACTAAATAACCGGCATAGCTTCAAAGAGTCGATCACATTGCCCTCACGTAACTGCTCAACGGTTGGCCGATATCTCAAAATGGCGTGAAACTTGTGTTCCGCTCGGCGAGCAGCAACAACAATAGTACTTCCGGCGCGAATCAGTCCTTCAAAATAAAACGACAATCCCCACAAAACTAACCTGACTAAACACATTCAAATGTGACTGAATTACAGGATGCAAAATATAGAACATATCCTCACACTTTTTTATGGAGGAGAATATCCTGACCTCATCTAATTAGCTTTTTTTCATTTTTATTTTAAATAGAAGCAAGGGTGTGCCATCTCTATTTGTCTATTAAATGTGCAGCATATCTGTGTCTTACGTTCATCTTATTCAATAAGCAAATTATGTTTTAGGCTTTGTTATGTATGTCTAGCACGTACATTCAGGTGACTCATATGAGAAACTTCTAATTTTGGCCGATAGGCGGCCACTCGCAGAGGCCATTAGACTAATACAGACGTTTATATATTTACTTCCCTATAACTAAGTGAGGTTTATGTTATAATCCCAAGCCACTTACATGTAAGACTATATACACATTGTTGTTATAGTAACACAACAAAAACTCGGCTTGTCGTGCACAATGCTGGTCACACTGCTGGCCAGTAGGGGGAGACAAATGGTTGTGCCCGAGAGCGCGCGCTTGTGTGCGTCTGACCAACGACCCATAACAGACCAGAGCAAAAGACCACAGAGCAGTTAGTGGCTCCTTAAGTGTCCTTCCCCCTGACACCAATCATTTTGTTTAGAATTACTCCTTTGTACACTAGCAGTACTGTACATTCATGTGATGCCGCTTTTTATTGTCCTACTAAAGAGTTTTGCCCTTTTCTCAACTTGAATGACGTCTTCATAGTCACAGTATTAAAGTGTGTATCTAGAGTTGATGGGAAGCCATGCACTGACTAGATGAGGCAAGTACTCCATTATCCAGCTGTGTTTACTCATGATGCACCAGGTTAAACAGGAGTTGTTTGCACCTGCCTTCCAGTTGACTCGGCCTGGGTGGTTTGTCGTGTGTAATTGGGGAGGGGACTAATGAGGATTGAAAAAAACAATTGCATTTGGGGGGATTAAATTAAAGCTGGTCCTCTCAGACACTGGGGGTTTATTAGCAGCTTTGTTTGTCAGCTGGGTGCCTTCTGACTGTCTGAGCTGCAGATTTCAGCTGCTCCCCCACTTATTTCCTTCAGAACACTCTGCTGTTGACACATTGCTAAATAATTATTGTTATATGTATTTATTCAAGTATGAATCAATAGTATCAATAGGTTATTTAATCGTACTTCAGAAATTACACAGTGGACCCTCCTGATATTGAACATGGCCTAAGCTTTTTTATTATATTCCTCTTACTTTATCGGCAATGATATGTTGTGGTTTCTTTCTTTTGACAAATGTACTTATTGTAAGTCGCTTTGGACAAAAGCTAAATGCCCTAAATGTACCTGGCTCCTGGATGGCTGTAGCCTACTGGCTAGTAAGTAAGCAACTAAGTAAGTAAGTAAGCAAGTAAGTAAGTAAGTAAGTAATATGTTTCATTCCCAAATCAAATCTACACTGTGACCCCTCTGACCACAGCAACCCATGTCCTATTCCCAAAAGTGTTTCGTTTACTATTTTTTTTTTGGCTTTTCAATACATATTTCTCAAAGTTAAGTTAAGTTATTCTTCTTCTCACTCCTTTCCGAGCTGTAAAGAAGAAAACAAAAATTGTTGGACATTTAAATGTTGCTTTATGATTTTCGTTGCTCTGCAAATATTGCTTGGAATATCTAATTGTTTGAATATTTCTATTTTTGTTGCTGTTTTATTTATTCCTATTTTATGTCTTTACTTGTTCGGAACAAATAAACAAATACAAAAACAAAAAGTGCTGTGTTGCAGGCTATACATCCGAATCCTAGATCTGTGCTCGCTGATCGATTACTCTGGTCTGACCAATGCCGTCAGTTCACAAACATTTGCTTGCAGTTGCGGCTAGAGAAAAAGGGACATGTTAGAAGCTGGCAGGGCCGCGGAGCAGCACGTCTAGACAGGGCAACAGCCCCATTCAGAGATGGGCTACTTCGCCCGGAAAGGAAGAAGACGCATGTGAACAGTGTCGCTACGACCCGGTCCCGGTGTGGTGTTCACGGACGCTCGTATGCAAGAGTTATTTAATGTTTAAAATGTGGGAGATGGTGGCGTTGCCGAGAGCGAGCTCTCCCTTCCTGTCGTCTAGGACAAGATGGCAGCAATGCAGGCGAACTGTGCGTGGTGTGGATTTATAAGTCCATAACATGTTCAGAGAAGCCCTGGATTATACTTACACTGACTCTATGTGAAGGTGAGTGTCGCAGACCAGGCTGTCCGTGGTGATATCTGTTTAGCGTGACCTTTGAAACGATAGTTTTAACGTGACGTAATACAAAGTCATAACTTGGCTACAAACTTAGCTAGCGAGCTTTCCGCTGTATACGGTTTCCGTTCAACGCGACGCAGCTAGCTCTGACAACCGGGGAATGTTGTACGTTCATGTTGTGTTTTAGTATTTCTCCTGCCAAAGGTGTAATGGTTACGGTAGTGGGGATAATTTACGTGACTCTGTTGTGTCTCGTTAGTTCAGCGTTGTCACGGCGACAGGTTGCTTTCTACGTAGTTTGGCGTTAGCTGTTGGATAATTAACGGTCGTTTCGTTAGACTAAAGTAGATTCGTCAACAGCGGATCGATATGGACCGAGTGACTTAACGTGTGTGTCATTATTCTTATTTTATTGTTGACTTAGCAAAAACGTAGCAAGGTGTTAACACTCAACCATAATCATAACTAACAAAAACAGGTAGAGCCTTACATTTCCACACATGCTGGACCATTGCTCTAGTAATGCCACCTGTTACTGAACTGACGTCACAATATAAGAATTTACGTGTAAACTCTGTTATTTGATCGCCATTAACTTTAGCAGTCCAACCTGCGCACTAGTTAATTAGCTAATGCTGGGTCAGCTGGTTCTCAGTGAACAACAACTTTATTAAACCAAGACACCCAAAACAAACAAACCCCTTCCACCACCTGCCATCCCAGCGAAAGAGCTATTATCCTTTCCAACTGGAATTCATGCCAAATTAATATTAGTAAACATGGCTGTAATACTCCTTATATTAATCGTGAAGGTACAGTGCATGTGGTAGTTTTGTGTTACAGATATAGGGTTATATTTAGGATCCTGTATGAGAGTGGAGATCACCACCAGCCACCAGAAACTACCAGACGTTGTGTGGCAGGGAACCATCCACTTCCTGGTCCGTGAAACTAGAATGAGAAGACTTACTGCGAGGCCTGTGGAGCTCATCGTGAATGTACGTCTGGCCTGTATGATAGTGGGACTCCTTATGTTGTTGTTGCACTGAAACTAAGGAATACTTTATTGTGGATATTTGTTTTGCTTTCCTTTTTTGTTTGGCTTATGCAGCAGACGTGCTTCTCACTTTGGTCTAACAGCATATGACGGTGACGCTGTATTACAGTGCAGCTGCCTCCTCTTTGTGTGATTTCCCCCCCTCTGCTTAGATGCTATCTGTCTGCTGCATGTGTCACATTCCCCAGCTCATCAGCAGCAAGGCCACAAAAGCAAGGCTGTTGGTGGTAATATGACCATGTTAGAAGACAGGAGCAGCACACGGGGCCAGTAAATAAGCGTAAACAGTGTTTTCCCCTTCAGTAATTGCTGTTAGTTGGTAATGTTGGTTGTTAACAGGAGTGTGGAGGAAATACGATTTGGGAACATGTCGTCATGTGACGTCATGCCCCCACTAATGGGCTAGCTGGTAATTGTATTGTGGTCAATTTAAAGACAGGTTTCCGAGTGATGTCATCTTGAGATGTCTGCACAGTAAACAAAACAGAATAATTGCTAATAATAATAATTTATTGGAAGAGCACTATGAAGAGATGTTTGTAATTTGTGTGAAACCCAAAAGTGATGGATGAAAAATGTTCAGTATCCCAAGAAGTAAGTTCTATTTCAGCACACAGTACATAAGATATATGCATATATGCATCCGGCGATCTGATCAGAGCCTTGAGATGCTTTTGTACGGAAAACCTGGTGGAGGGAAAGTATCTGGTTTAGGTAAAGGACCCGCTCTGCTACTGTCACGGTTGGTTTAAGGATGTGTAACAGCTGTTAATACATGATTAATACAGGTGAAATAAAGGTTACATTGAATGCAAAATGCATTCATTTGTGTACATTTGCCCAGTGAGACTTAATTGACATATTTTTGACACTTGAAATTAGTTTTTCCAGTGGCCATCTGGCATTCATCTAGGATCTTGCATATTTTCCTGACGGAAAGCAATGACCAGTATCAGGGGTGTTGAGGCCTCTGCCTTCTTAATCTCTGCGTAATCTATATTTATGTTTATAGAAGGTAGTGACGGGTCATGTGATTTACGTATATTCACTAAAGAGTGCGCCATGATGGGTGTGATATTAGACTATTAGAGTAGAGATAAATATTTGTGAGCACTCTTGTGGTGCTTATGAACCAGAATTCACTGTGAGGACTGCCTGTACAGGAAGGAAACTTCAAAATGATGGTGATAAGTTCACAGTGGAATTACCATGTGGTCACATTTAGAAAAAAGAGAGCCTTTTTTTTTTAATCTATAGCAGATCATATTCACGAGAAAAGGCAAAGCCCCACAGAGTGTATAGTGAGCTTGTGGCCCTGTGAGTTAAGGCACCAAACCCTGTTTAACAATGAAGGGATACAGCAGAAAGAGAAGAGGGACTAGAGTAGGTTCTTTCACTGGTACCATTATCTGACCAGTAGCAAAGAAGACCTCATTGTATTGTTTCGTAAAAAAGTCAGCAAAATAAATTCGTTTTATTCAGAGTGAGAGTGAAAAGGGGGAGAGAGAGATGGGGATGACATCGAAGAAATGGCTGCCGGTCAGACTCGGACCCGGGGCTGCTTCAGCGAGGACGCAGCCTCGTACTCGGGGCGCCAACTGCCACCCTGGCACCCCAAGATTAGCACCTTCCAGGCAGGGAGCTGAAGGTGCAACAAGCCGCCCAGCTGCAACGACAACCACAGCTGTGTGTGTGTGTGTGTGTGTGTGTGTGAGAGACTAGTGCAGTGGCTGTTGAAAACATTGCTCAGGTATCGCTGCTTGCAGCTTTTTTGAGACACAGTCAGTCATACAAAGAATGTGGAGCCTTATTCACCTGCCATGACATGATTGCATGACACACAGGCGACTCAGTGGGAAACACTGGTGAAATACACTTTGGTGTAGGGGGGGGAAAAAAGACCAAGGGCAGTGAGACACATGGAGTTGACGTGGCAGACTGTGATGTTTAAATGTAGAGAGCCACACGATGGGCCCTGTGTGCGAGTGTGAAAAGCATCGCACCCTCCACCATCATTGTGAACTATCAAATTAAAGTAGTTTTGTATTTTACGTTTGCATTGTGTGTCCTATATGTTCCAATAACGGTTGTTATTGATTTAATGAGTGACCCAGACGGCAAAAAAAATCAAGTCTTTTTAAAGCAGTCCTAGAAACTTCGGAAACCAGCCTAATCAAATTGTTCGCAGGAATAATATAAGCTGGCAGGAAATAAAGAGGGATCCAAGATGTCTAGCAATGCAATTGCATTGCCAAATTGTTGCCTCCTTTGAGAATAGTTTGAAACAGCTTAAATGTGTTTATATGAGTTTATAGATGAAAACAGCAGACGTGGAACTACTGTAATGGTCTGTGCATTGTTATCTGCCTCAGTGTCTTTGGAAAAAAAAAAAATGTAATTTAGGAAATCCTCAAATTATACCCACAGTGGCTGTAATGAAAACTAGAGGGAGGGTTCCTAAATTACAGGCAACAAACCATAAACATTGGTTTTCTCATACAGTCTTCTGCAGCTATTCTCGACAACTGTAGCAGTGTTCGTGTACCTCAGGTCGCCACCTAGTGGACCGTGGATGTAATATAAGATAAGATAATGCATCAAGAGGCAAAACAATAAATATAATGAATAAGTAACAGTGAAGATATAATAAATAAGTAAACCCTAAGAAACGAAACACAATATAGCAATATAACACTGCCGTTTTTTGGGGGTGTGTAATTAATTTGCTAAATAATTCACGTGAATGCTGTTTTTTTTTTTTTTTTCAAATTAAAAAATAAGTAATTCAAACAAAGACCAGTTACATTTGAACAAATCATGACCCATCATCAGGTAGAGATACATCTTTTTTAGACAACGTTAGCTAGTTTAGGTTCCCTCAGATGCAATGACAAAAATGGATTCGTTGAGACAACCCTGCACCACTAGGCGTATGGTGAGACAATATGACCCCGAATACATTAAATTCATAATGGCAGGCAGTGATGCGTGGGGGTAGGCAGAATATTTATTTGGTGTTTTTTCATGTATTTGGGAAGGTGGTCCTCTGAATTTCTTCTAATCCTTTAGCTGTATGGGATCGATAAAAATGTTTGCGTCACTGAAGTGGGCTTCTAGACAGGACAGTCGGGACAAGTATTTGGGGGTGTGCCACCGTTGGCTAATTTTAATTTCCCCATGGAGCACATACAATTTTGATTTCATTGACAACCAAATTGTTGCCCCTTTGAGCCCCGCTTGGGATAAGTTGAGAAATTGTTTTGGAAGAGAGAAGATGGTAAACAGTGTCACCAAACAGTAAGATGCAGTGTTATAGTACAAAGAGCTATCAAGGAAATAGATTGACCTTATCTTGCTTCTCAGAATAGAGTCAAAGGGATGGCTCGCAGCGTTAGTGTTATCACAACACAAGGGGTATTTATTTAAGGAGACTCTACCCCAACCTGACTCGCTTGTGTTGTCCTTTTTGGAAAAAAATTTAGAAACGTGTGGGTATAAAAACATTGTTTCACTTTCATCTGAATAGATTTTTATGTAGGTAGACATTGTTCTGTAAATGTGCTGTTGATTAAAGTATGGAAAGCCTTGGGTCCAAGCTGCTAGTAACTCAGTGAAGTTGTCCTGGTAGGAAAGTAGGTCACAGGCTCCAGTATGGTTACAGTGTCTGATGGGGTCACTGTGCCAGTTTTTAATGCGGATATTCAAGATGATCAGGATCATAAAACTTCTTTTACTGAATTACTCTTTTTCGTTTACACATAGAGTTTCAGAATATTTAATCAAGATGTGATGTCTCCGTGAGCATTGATTGCTTTATCCTTCTTCAAACACAAACACACACACACACACACAATGTGGGAAGAGGAGAAAAATATATCATGTTTTCGGTAATTGGAAACGTGGGCCTGATGATGCTTTGTTTTACTTTATTTTTCTTTATTTGTTTGTCTCTTACCCTCTCTCCCTCTCTATTGGTTGCCTAGAAACCTGCAGTAGGATGCATGGAAATGGCAGGAAAAGGTCAGGCAAACCTTTTGAGAAGTTAGTCATCCACTGTGTGGAGGTGTTAGTGGGCTTGCAGGGGATAGCAAGCACTCCACTACAACATGTTATCTTGCTCTTATCCATTTGATGCATGCAGTTAGGGTGATGGGTGTTAGGGGGGCCCTCCCTGTCCTCAGTAAAGACGGCAAAGCACACTGGGTAATCTGGTCGTTCTTTGGATTTTCATCTGTTGCACAATATGTTGTTCAATATTTAAGTAAATGATGAGTGTGCTAACTCTGGCTTCCTCCCACATTCCAAAGACATGCAGGGTGGTAAATGGATGACTGAGTGTGAATGGCTGTCTGTTGAATGTGTTAGCCCTGTGATAGTCTGCCGATCTGTCCCCGTCTTTGCCTAATGTAGGCTGGGATTGGCTCTAGACCCCCAGCGACCCTGAGTAGGATAAGAGGTTACAGATGATGGGTGGATGAGTGTGCTATGTGACATATGGTTTCCACACTTCGTCACTATGACTTATTAAAAATGGCCTTTGCTAAAATGGATCCAAACTAATAACCTGTTGCTTTTTTTCCCTTTCTCCGCAGGTATGGCCTCACAAGTCTTGGTCTACCCACCACACATTTATCAAACCCAGACAAGTGCCTTTAGCAGTGTGAAGAAACTCAAAGTTGAGCCCAGCAGCTGTGTGTACCATGAGAGGGCACACCCGCGGACTTATCTGAACAGCAGAACCCTTGGCATTGTACACCCAATAAAACAAGCCCACTTGTTTGTGAAGCGAGACTTGGCAGTGGGCGGGAAATTGCGTGGACAAGATTACCCAGTGCAGACGGTGGTGGTGCGTGGTGTACAGAGACAACAAGCTGGTAAAAGAGGAGGAGGAGGGGGAGGAGGAGGAGGAGGAGGCCCATCTTCAGCCCAGCAGCGACAGCACACAGGGGTTGTCCACTTGCAGGGCAAGGAGCAGCAGCAGACGGACACAGCAAGTGGTGGCAGCAGTGGAGCAACAGGGGCAGGGGGAGGGGGAAGGGGAGAGGGCTGCGGTGGAGGTGGCGAGGGACGTGGAGAGGAGGAGGGTGACGGAGAAGAGAACTGTGGAGGTTTGAACTCAGCCGACAGCTCTCAGCGATGTGGGCTGAAACGTAAAAGTGAGGAGCTGGATAACCGAGGGAGCACCATGCAGATTGTGGAGGAATTGTCAGTGATGCCTGCCATGATGCAAACAACGAATGTGGGGAATGCAACAATGACTGCACCGGCGGCCGTGGGTGCTGGAGGGGGGCCCTCGAAACAGGGCGTAGGGGCGGGAGGAGGGGATGGGGACTATCAGGTAGTACAGCATGAAGTACTGTGTTCCATGAAGAATACTTATGAAGTGCTGGATTTCCTAGGACGTGGCACATTTGGCCAGGTTGTAAAGTGCTGGAAGAGGGGCACGGGCGAGGTGGTGGCCGTAAAGATCCTGAAGAACCACCCTTCATATGCACGGCAGGGTCAAATCGAAGTTGGCATCCTTGCTCGTCTGAGTGGGGAGAACGCAGATGAGCACAATCTGGTGCGGGCCTTTGAATGCTTCCAGCACCGCAGCCACACCTGCCTGGTGTTTGAGATGCTTGAGCAGAATCTGTACGATTTCCTGAAGCAGAACAAGTTCAGTCCGCTGCCCCTGAAAGTGATCAGACCTGTGCTACAGCAGGTAGCTACAGCTCTGAAAAAGCTGAGGAGCATGGGTTTGATTCATGCAGACCTCAAGCCGGAGAACATCATGCTGGTAGACCCAGTGAGACAACCCTACAGGGTGAAGGTGATAGACTTTGGCTCAGCCAGTCATGTGTCCAAAGCAGTGTGCTCCACGTACCTCCAGTCTCGGTACTATAGGTGAGTACAAAAAAAGGCAGTCAAATATATATATATATATATATATACATATATTAACAGCCAGTTTAATTTCAGTGTAATTCAAGTTCATTGTTCATTCATCTCTATTGGTTCTGTTGGTGTCTGGCTGTCATAGTGGGGTTAATACATTCCTCTAGCAAAATAAGGAAGTGTGTCCCATACTGCACAACATCCTGCCTGTTAAGAGCCACATACCACAGACTGGAAAAAATGTGACCCTGCAGTGTTTACTATCAGATTACAGTGTCACATGTCCCTACAGACTGGGAAAGAAAACTGTGTTTTGCAAGACTTTACCAGAAATGTCCACGTCGTCAATTTATTTTGTATGTTCATTCAGGGTGAGACAGGTTGTCCTTAGTTTGCTAGAAAACGCTAGGCAAATATTTGAAGACTGACATTAATAGATAGTGTGAACCGTTAGATTAAGTCAAGACAGGTTAGGAGAGAAATTGCTGAATGCCATTCCAAACAAAAGTATGCTGTTACAGGCTCTAAGGTATGATATGGTGGTAGACACAGTAACTACTGTTTAGAAGGACGCTGTGTTTCTGGTCTTAGATGTTCAACTGGCGGGGCAATACATTTTGGCATTATGTTATGAGTGCTTTGGTTTAATTAGAAAACAGGCCTGAATTGGTTTCATCTGTTGGGTAGGAGGCAGTCGTGACCCAGTTCACTGGCGCTTACCTTTCCCAGTTTTGCATAGAGACTCTGAGATGGTTAGAAGATATAAAGAAAGCCACTTTGCACTAATGGTCTCCTCACATTATGTCCAGTACATAATGGTACATGAGGTTTTGTGTTGAGCTTGACAAATGGTAAACCTAGAAACTAGGAGTGTCATGACTAATAACTGTTAAATGGTTTGAATACAAACCTTTGTAGCTGTGGTACACTCTGTTCAGTAGACATAGTGATTCAGCCAACGCTTATAAAAATGATCCACTAGCTACGACATCATCACACTAGACTTTCTTTGACCTTTCCTAAGGCACAAGGAATAAACTGTGACATTTAATATTTGTCCAGCCTACATACCTGCATTGTGTTATCCCCTGTTAGTGACCCACTGCTGCAAGGACACAGTGGAAATGCATATGTGTTCATGGAAAAGAGTCATATTCAATCAGCAATAACCATAACACCCTGTCTACACCGGCTGCATTTCAGTCTTCCACCTGACATAATTCAATTATTTATAATTATACAGGTGTGTTTACTTGGGGCAGCCATTTTGTTGCTCTCTGTGAACGGTGGGAATAGGCACACCAGATTTAAAATGAACTTACATGGCATTGGAATAATTATCAGCGGCTGTGCATTGAGCCAGTGAAGCAGAATGCCCTGCAGGGAATAAAAATACTATCGATGAAAATAAATTCAAATAGCCGATTGGATGACTGCCTCTATTTGCATCAACGATAGCTTTACTCACTCACTAGAGTGAGACGACAATACTTTCTTTGACCCATTCCTTCGTCAAAGTTTTATGCAGTGGAAAAATGACTTGTGAATGACCTATTTATTGCATGTTCTTTTCATTCCACGCATTAATGAAGTCAGTCTCTGTGAATATTGTACTATGAACTCAGTTTCAGGAAGTAGCTCAAAATAGAACTGTCGTGCTTTGCTGTACTTTTGTGGGGGAGGATGTGAACCGTGCAGCTGCTTCAACTCTGTCGCTTCTGAAAACCTCAAACTTCGGTGAATTGGTTTCCCACAGGTGTTGCGTGGTATTGTATTTTGATACACATATCAGAAGGTGGTTCGATAAATGAGTGATTATATGGCAATAACAAAAGGAATGATACTTTAATTTGCAATGCTTATGTGGATTTTTTTTTTTATACTTTATTTTTCGTCATATATGAACATAAAACAACAAACAAGCAAGCAAAGAGGGCTAGGACATGACAGTACACACATTTGAAAAGTAGGTACAAATAAGAAAAGCATAGATAGAGTAAACAATACAAATATCCACATATTGAAATAGAATTAAGAGTCTTTAGGTTTGTAGCGATCCCATTTTTTCCCAGTATTCCTCTCCTTTATCCTTTTGAAGCCGCAGCACAGAAGTTCTCCATTGCCTGAATAGAGTTTATAATGTTTGTTAAGAGTCTCGTGGTTATGAGGATTTTTCATCAGGCTTTGTTTATGCCAGTGCACATATGTAAAATATTATTTCAGCAGTTATATTGAACAATAATACTTGATAGGGGTAAAATGGCACACAGAATTAGACATGACAATGATAATTCATAGGCCATCATACTTACTTCAACAGTTAAGGCACTCAAATACTGGCATATAGTAAATTAAATGGTTGCATCTTACTTCAGTTTAACATAGTCAGTATACGGTTTGACACAAATCGTGGTCCATTGAGCTTAATTAACTCGACTAAACCAGCTAGCATGTTACAACTGACAACTGGTGAGCTGACAAAACTTTGCCGGTGAAAGTCAAGCTACAGATTTTTCCCCCCCACATTTGTGAGTAGCAGACAAACAGCTGTTTGGGTCACAGCCTGTACCAATACTAAATACTGCATACTAAACCGGATGTCCTGTACCAAAAAGGTTCAATACGAATACATGTGCCGGTAAACCGCACCATGTGATGCACCGTACCAGATTATTAGCTTTAAAATAATTTCGCATCTGTAACAAAAACGACTCCAGTCCAAATATTCTTTAGTAGGTAATGTTTAGATTTTTCTCTGATTTGATTCTCATGTCAGGACAAAGTTGTGTGTCTGTAGTTTGCACCCCCTTGTAGACAGGAATATACAAAGCATACTGTGAGGGAACAGCGTTGCTGAGGCTAAGAGTGAAGGATTGCTTAAAATAGCTCCTGGGACGCTGGCCAGTGGGCTTTGACTTCTATAGATGGTGAAGCACATAGGCAGCCAGAATGGAATAGGGACAGCTTGAAATACTAGAGTTCTCACTTACTCAAGGTCAACCAGCTCTAACGTCAGCTGTTTTGGTATTCACATGTCCATTTCTGTGTGTGTGTCTGTGACCCCCAAGATCACCGTCTATTGGCACAACCCTACTCCATACATATGCGATATGACGATATCTCCGACTACACAACCTCAAACCTTATGTTGGACTTGCAATATACGGTGGAAAACCCAGTATACACTGATGTACGACCACAGCTTAACTTATGGGTATGGTGGAGATAAAAGCAGATGCATGTGTCCAGGATAACACACTATGCCTGCATTGATGTATTGAACCTGCATTGGGTCGTCATTACGTTGCTGTAGTGGTATCGGCTGTGGTTGTATCAGAGTAGTTTTTACTAATATGCGAGTACATGAACACTGTGAGCATGGGAACTTTTTGGTCTCCCCTTTTATGAACTGTGTACTTCTTTAGTGATTCCAGGTATTGTTATGGTCGAAGTAGCATGCCAAACGAATTTGTATTCTGGAAGTTAGCAAGAACTTAAATTATGTATCAAGGTTGGTTCTTCTGATGGTGTTTTTGCAGCTGCTCTACACATTATTTAACTTCACGTTGGATCTGTGACAGAAGCAAGGTTTACGAGAATATCTCCGTCCTTCTCACATGCTAACGGCTCATTGCTGCTTACTTCAATCCAACTGTGTCTCAAGTACTGCTTCATATTTTCAGCTGCAACAAATGACTTTGGTGTGGTGTTGTTTCAATGCTCACAGTGTGTTGTTTGTGGTATGAACAGCAAGAACCGCTGCAGTTACCAGAGCAGCTAAGAAGTGTTTTTATGTAAGAACATTTTGACTATCCCCCTGCAAAAATAAAAGTTTGTTGTTACACTGCAAATTTGTGCACACAGCTCAGTCAGAACTTGCTTTTGGGATTTTTGCCAGTGTGTGATGGTACAAATAGCGTTTGAAAAATCCTGCAGAATTAATGACAATGCAAGAGTGGGCAGATACAGTTTAGCATAGTGTGCTGTGATACTACTGCTGCTTCACAATACATGCTAGCCTTTCCGGCATGCCTGTTTTCTGTTGGTAGTTTAACAAGCAGTTTGAATATAATAAAGGAGAAAATTCAGCTTTATATTCCAGAAAGCCTGTCCTTGTTGGTGTGTTCTAAAATGAATGGCAGGCTATGGCTAATGGCCATGGCTTAACCTTGAAAATGGCATCCTATATGACTAAGGCCATCCAGTTATCCACAAAATAACTTAAGCATGTACATTATTTCAAGAAATTGCTCCATAATATTTATTCATATTGCATCTTGTGTTCATGGGTTTTGATGGATAATTTGTGACATTGATCAAGGAATTTCCACAGAGGTGTGCAAGAAAACAATTTTTTAATGTTTTTTTGTGTTTGCTTCTTTCCTTCTTTTAAAATTGACCCTCATATTTCTGAATTAACGTCAGGAAAGGGTTCTTGTTATCCAGAACCAACTGAATTGAAAAGCAGCTCAGTCCCCCTGAATGGGGAAAATGCAGTTTTTCCTTTAACACTGTCAGCATGTTGAATGGTTAACTTGTGTAAAACATATCTAAAACCTTGTATCCTTAATCCAAGGTCTGGGTTGAACAGAGTGCAAGTGCTAGCAATGCCTTTGCTGCACCGTCTCTGTGTTCCACTGAATAATGCAGAATGCCCTGAGAGTGTGTGGAATTACAGTTCCTGGAAGAGACGTGCAGTAAAGCTCCATCCTTCCATCATCGTTGCCGTGAGTCAGTTTGCCTTTGTGGCCAAGCTTATGCCAACTGCAGTGTAGCCCAGATTAGTTTATTTATCAGAACAAGCTTACTGAATGGCCTTCATAAACATGCAATGACAATGACCCCCTCCCGATCGGTAACCACCCTTATTTGCTGTTCTCTGTGTGAGTTGGTAGGATGCCACTTTACACTTCGTTCCTCCCTGTCAGGACAGAGCAGCAAGGATCAGAGGACTATTTTTGGGGTGTGAGATAATGTCCATGAATAAGAAATAGATGGAGATAATTTCTCTGCTCTTCCATGGCCCTTTTCTCAAAGAATAGCTTCTCTTTCTGCGCGGTTCTTTTTCAGGTGAGATAAAAATAAGATACTGAACGTAGAACTGAAGAGATCGTGCTATGATAATGATTTCAATAGTAATTGTGCACTTATTGCCTAGATCGATGATAGCATTGCTCAGAATAAGTCTGCCTAAAATTACATTACAGAGAAAAATGAGTGACCAACCGATATCATTTGACTTGTATTTAGCATACAGTATACATTATATACCCTCAACAAGCTACCGACAAACCACACCTGCACATCAAAGGAACACTGACTGAGAGACCATCAACATTTCTCAAAATGCCAAAGGAGAAAATTAATATCAAAATTATTTGTGCAGTCCTGAGTCCAATATGGAGACATGTTGAGGCTGGAGGCGATTTAAAAAAAAAAAAAAAAAAAAGGCAACCAAATCATACCTTGCCTTGTTTGGGTTTAATTTGATTGTTTGATTGCTGAATATCATACCTGCAGTGTGGGCGGGTTACCCTTGGCACAGTGGCGTGTCCTTTCTGCTGCTGCTGCACTCAGTGTTGGGTATTAAGCTTTGTTCCTGATGTTTTCCATTGAAGACCAACCAGCAGCCAATGCAGAATGTTTTTCTCAGTCAAATCTATGAATTCAAATCATTAAAAGCACAAATTGTTGTAAAAAAAAAAAAAAAAAAGCATACTATTTTTAATCGTATTTCAAATTACTGTGCATCTCCACAATTCTATGGCTATACAGTAATAGAAAGGTAGGAACTCTCAAAGTGAGCCGTGAACTTGGGGATGTTATAAAAAAAAGAAGAGTATCTGACGATGCTGCCAGCAGGCGCAGAAAGCTCTTTGAAGATGTGAATTTTCCCCTTTTGCTGCCTCTGGACGTGTTTTTCACCGATAACGTACGAGGCTCTATGGAAACCTTTGAACACAGTGATATTGTAGACGACTCTTCTCTCACTCATAGTCATTAATTTCCAACCTTTGAACAGTGCCGTAGTCTCAGTCAAACAGACCTGAAGTGCACCGCTTCGTCTTGCGGCAAATTAAAAACAATTTCAGCTTTCATCCAAATATATATTGGCAGGAAATTAAAACATTGCACACTAATTTACTGCATTTATTGCATAATGAAAGTATATTGATATTGTGTTGAAACACTGGTAGTTGTTTCATAAATTTGAGAGAGAAGTCCATAATAAACCCAATAATTAGGATGCACAGGCAAATAAACATCATGTTAACCAATTATTCCCATTAGGTTTTAGCTTGAGTCTATCCATGCATGGCAGGATACTCGCTTGTCACTGGGCTCATCTTTTTTTGGACCGTTTCCTTCGGGAACTCTTGCACGTGGCAGCGAACCGTCACGAGACTTATGCTCCTATCGTTTTTTTTCAGTGGCCTCTTGGCTCGCACTTCATATCCTCAAGATGGAAAATAGATTTGGTTTCACAGGAGGGCAGTGAGGCTTGAGTTGCGCTGGTTATCACATGCAACCATGGCAACATGGACTCCCCCTCCCCCAAACCAAAGACCTGCTGTTTTGTTTGGCTGTCTTTATTTCATTCTAACTTTTGGCTGTTGTGCATTCAGCAGGGAAAGGTAAGGGAAAGAACTAAAGGATCGAAAGAAAATAACACAAGCATCCTCTCTGCGCCCAGAAGTGTCTGGCAAAACCTTTGGTGGAATCTGACAAAGAAATACAAAAAATGAGGAAGAACAAAACATAAGGGGATTCTCACTTTTTTAAGACTATTCCTGATAAATCCTTAATACTGCATTGTTTTATCATAGTAAATATGTTTGCATAGGACCTCATTAGCAGTCTAATTCTTAGTGGAGAAATGGCACAGGATTGTTGAAAGTGTTGAAGTGCTAATTGCGGGATCATGTAGCATTCCTCTTGCCTCTCGATAGCTCTCATCTTGGCGACAGCTAGAAGCTGTTATAGGGCACGTCTTGAGTTGACGGAGGCGGAAAGCTGTCAAAGTTGAATTGAATATATTGGCTGCTGAAGAGGGCCAGACTGTCAGGTTTGGGTTACAGGCTCTAACTACTTGACCAACCTGAAGATACCTTGTATGTCTCCTCAAGTGCTACTGATGAGCCTTAGCGTATATCCCTGTATTATCCTCGTCTCCTGATGAATGCAATGGTGTGGTGATATTTAGCTCCCCTCTCCTCACTTCTCCAGGGAAAACCTGTTCCTTTATAAATAGGACATGCCCGTGAGGCTGAAATGGTTGGCATTACTGCCTGGTTGGTTTTCTGCTGCTATGTTGCCCACTGCACCAGCTGCTGCGTGCATTTGTTTGGACCACGTGATAAATAAGTCTAAAACTTATTTTAGCAGGTCTTAAATTTGTATTTATATCCATATGTCCCACACCATTCAGTCCCAGTCGGCTCAAATGACGTCATAGAGTAGCTGTCTGCTGGACCGTTTTAGATGCAGTATGAAAGCTCAGGCGTTCCTTAGTTGGTGTATGGGTGGTGGTATGTCCAGCTTTCTGAAATAGCGATCTCAGTCACTCGAGCTAATTACTTTGAAATCCATCTTTGTCGCTCTTTTGATTATTTCAGTCCTCTGGATTCTTTCATGTTGGTACATAGTTTGAGGGTATATCTATGCTGCGTATGCTGAACGCTGGTCAGGCACTCATGTTTCTCTCTGATGTTATTTGAGGCTGAGTTATTCTGAGCAATGCTATCATCTATGTAGGCAATATGGTTATAATTACTATTGAAATAATTATCATAGCGTGATCCCATTATTTACATTTGTATTGATCCTAATCATGCTCTGTTGTCTGCATAACATATGGGATGGAAAGACATCTCAACATGGATCCCTCATCATTTTAGCCACTCCACGGCATTCTCTCCTCCTATTATCTGACAGGTTTGTGTCTGAATGCTAGATAGCCATTGTGTTTTATTAATTTGAATGCTTGGAGACGACTCGTGCACAGACAGACTTGTATCAGAGGAAAGAGCTCAGGCTGCATCAGTGCACTGTCAGAGGATATACAGGCTTTGTGGTGACTTAAGCGCAGAATTCTTGACAGTTGACAGCGTGTCTTACCATTTACTGATGCTGACAGGCCAGCAATCCACGTGACATGGAATTACAGTGCTATTATGGAGTTACTTGAAGTAACACTGAGCCAGTATGTAGACGCAGAGGTAGTCACAGTGTTTATTTCCTATCAGCCCTGAGACACAACCGTCTGTTAAAGCTCTTATGCCAACCTGGCTGACCTGCTAACCCACTGACTCAGGCCGTTGATGCTCGACAAGGCCGCTCTCTCGCACACACCACTGACTTAAAAATCACTTAGCGCTGATGCACATATTGCTCAAGACATCAGCACCAGTCTGCCAAGCCAAAAGCAATACATGCATAAACAAATTGATAAAAGGGAAATTGAAAGAAAAAGGGGTTTAAGGTGTTGCTAGTGGATGCAGACATGTATAGCTTTTATGTAAACACTCATGCACTGCAGAAGAAGTTTAAGTCTAAGACGTTTTTGTTTAAAAAAATGCTCAGTGGATGTTTTATGAATTTGTAGTATTTGTTTCTGAGATCTGTTTGCATTTTTATAAATTATTTTTATTTAACCATCTTTATATAAATATTACTATTTTGGATTAATGTTTAATGTTATTGTGTGTTCTTGGATTAACAGGTGTGTGTTTTGTCTGTTCCTCAGGGCTCCAGAGATTATATTGGGATTACCGTTTTGTGAAGCCATAGACATGTGGTCCCTCGGCTGTGTGATAGCTGAACTTTTTCTGGGCTGGCCCCTGTACCCTGGAGCCCTGGAGTACGACCAGGTAATCAACCGTCATCTCACCAACTCTACATCTCTACCTCTCATTGGCTCTTCATACTTTGTTTTTCTCCTCTCTGTACCATCTCCACATGGAAACTAGCTCCCTGCACAGTGGGTCTTCTCTATTTATAGGTTGTACCTTTTCTCCAGGCTTTTCCCCCTGAAGGTCAAGCCCCCATCTAAGTGGATCTACACCCTCTGTTTCCACCCAACCAGTTATTTTCCTGGTCTTTTCCTGTCTCCTTTCTTTTCTGCTGCTTTTTCCATTAAGCCCACACTTTTACAATCAACCCACAGATGAGTGAGTTCACTCCAGCTGTCTACGGATTTGTCCTGAGGTTACTGACTTAGACATGGCTCCCACAGTGGAGGTTTGCGGGATGTGTGAGCCATTGCCACTTTAATCCGAATCACCAAGATTCAGTTGAGAAGACAAAGCCTTACAAAGACAGACAGAGTTATTCCGTGGCAGAGTTGAGGACATATGGGTTGAAGCTAAGACAAGAATTCAACATTGTCTAGGGTGTGCAATAGGAAAGATGTGTGAGATCTAGGCTTAATGCTGGTTTTAAAGGTCCATACCAGTCTAATTCTGACATCTCGCTATTAGCAGAGATTTCCCCTGACTTCAACACATGTGTGCGTAAGTGTATACTTCAGTAGATCTCAGCCTACCTTTTTTAACAGCCATGCATGTTGAAACGGTGTGTAAAAACACTGTGAGACTGTTAAGTTGCCGAGATTGGGGAATTCAACCTTGTGAAAATCACTGCCTTGTTTATTTGATCTAAAAATGATCCCAAATTTGCACATTGATATCAAATCACCTCTGTGCCCCAAGCATGAAGCAGGTTCTGGCCACACCTGTTATTAATGTCCAGCTCCTTCTGGTTTACAAGGGGCCCGGGTGGAACTAGCCGACAATATCAAAGAGTTATGTGTATGAGGAAGACCTACTGGGAGAAGTTGGAAAAAAAAAAAATGAATGGAGCAACTGCTCAGCCGTATCAGTCCGAGCCTGAAATGAACAGTCTGAGGTGTAACTTTCAGCCAATCGTTGACCTCCTCTTTGCTTTGGTTCTGCCCTCTGAGCTTCCAATCACAGCAGAGCCAAGACAGCTGTTGGGCTGAATGTCACGAAGCCTGGACAAATGGTTGTTTATTGAATATGGACAAAACGTAAACAAACAAACTATCTCGCAATACCTAAAAATAAAGCAATTATGGCAAACATGGCAGAGGTTTATGTGAACTAGGTGGCCGATGACATTTAGTAACACTGGCATGGCCCTTTTAAGGGTGGGAGGGAGAGGGCGTTTTTGAGGTTTGGGGGAATAAAAAGCTCTGTGCATAATTACACACAGAAAGAAAGACATTGGTGTATTGTTTGAGTTTGAGTGAAGAAATAGACTCAAGTGACAAATTAGTGCAGTATTTACTGCTTCCTTGGTGACGTACATTCCCTGAGGAATGCATCGGTTGGCGTCTGTGACAGTGAGCAGAAAGGCACATTATTGTGATTGATGGTGTCTATTAGTAGCTGTCGGATGTCTGCCACTCCCAGTGGAGCCCCGGTGGTGTCTTCCCTGGACTAGACAGGACATATGCTGAGCTGCTTTCCCCTGCTCTGGAGTCCTATCTCCTCAGAGCATGCCAACAGTGCATCCTGCTGTGTCCCATGCAGCACCCGACGTTACAGCACACAGGCCCACTGCCCACTGCACTCATACCCAAGTATTTTTATGGCCAGGCATCATTTTTCACTCTCCCCAGAACAGAGACAGGAGGGATAACTCAACCATTTGACTTGAGTGCAGCACCACCAGTCTAAATATGATGAATCTGTTTTTGCAGAGCCAGTCAGCATGTCACAAAGCTGCTTTAGAGATATCTCGGGGAGTTTCTTCAATTCAGTTAGTGACGGCTTGGAGCTGATGTTGATGAGGGTGGATGGCACAAAGCGTGGCATTGATAAGGAGTATCAGTAAAGCATAACAGGAGAGAAGGAACCTGTGGGATGAAGTATGGATCAGATGGAGGTCAAAGCCTGATGTGTGTGAATGGGTGACTGTCAATCCAAGTACAGATAGAGGGTGTAGATCTAGAGAGAAAGCAAGCAATGGTTGCATTAGATTTCAGCTTGTTGTATCTTGCACCTCTCATGTTACCGTCTATTGTTGTCTGCTGATTAAAATACCTGTAGTCCGTTTAAGCTCTGGATATTCTCTTGGATAACTGAACTTTTCACCCGAGCCCGTTTTAGCAGAATGGTTAGCAGAGGAGTCAGAAATCCGCCCTGGAAGGTCCCTGTTTTTGCCCCATGTCGTGACTAGTAGACTGAAGCCCTGTTCTGTGACTGAACCACCCCACATGAAAGACCGTCTCTTTGCCACGCTGGCATGCAGGGTTGTCAATGTGGAAATGGAATGGGGGGGAAAGCTATGGCGTCATTTCAGTGCCAAAATCCGCGAGCATAAAAACCATATTCAGCGCGCATAAAGACCACTCTCTGCGCGCTCGCCGTCACTCTCTGCGCGCTCGCCGTCACTCTCTGCGCGCTCGCGGTCTCTGTGCACACGCTCGCTGTCACTTTCTGTGCCTTCTACGCGCTCGACTTTGCTGAGTTTTGGCACTCTGGGGGCGGGCATTGAATAGACGGCCCCGCAACCCCCCTCCTTTCTGATTGGTCACTTTAAACGCCTACTGTCTCCAGGTCAGAGCCAATCCGAGGCAGAGTAGGGCGGGTCATCATTGCGGTTGGCGGCAGCATTTGATGGCGGAATTGAGACGAGAGATTGCGGATCTCCATCACAATTACTCGCAAGCTGTTCAATAAATTCATAATTTAAATATAATTCATAATTTAAATATCTGTTTGTTCCTCATTGAGGAACAAACAGATATTTAAATTATGAATTTATTGAACAGCTTGCGAGTAATTGTGATGGAGATCCGCAATCTCTCGTCTCAATTCCGCCATCAAATGCGGCCGCCAACCGCAATGATGACCCGCCCTACTCTGCCTCGGATTGGCTCTGACCTGGAGACAGTAGGTGTTTAAAGTGACCAATCAGAAAGGAGGGGGGTTGCGGGGCCGTCTATCCAATGCCCGCCCCCAGAGTGCCAAAACTCAGCAAAGTCGAGCGCGTAGAAGGCACAGAGAGTGACAGCGAGCGTGTGCACAGAGACCGCGAGCGCGCAGAGAGTGACGGCGAGCGCGCAGAGAGTGGTCTTTATGCGCGCTGAATATGGTTTTTATGCTCGCGGATTTTGGCACTGAAATGACGCCATAGAAAGCAGTCCGTGCATGGTGCCGAGCCTGCGGTGTTCCCCCACACATAGACAAGTAAAGTTCTTTCAAATGAATCATCATCATTGCGTTGCTTTTTAAAGCATTTCAGAGAAATGGAAGAGCATCAAGGACACAAACTCTTTTCTGCCCGTCCCGTCTCTCACAGCCAACCCACGGCTCTATTAGTGACACAAAAACATGATGTCAAAGAGAGAATTCATTTTAGAATTCAAATGATTTAACAGAAACTATAAAATAATAATCAAAATAAAAAATAGCTTCTCCAACTTGAATTGATATAAACGGGCATGCTTGGTTTTCTAGCATAAAACCAGCAGTTTTTATGTTATTTTCTGGTATTTTCTAGAATATTGAAAGCTTTGACCGATGGGTCGGGGGGCAGGGAGGAGGGAAAAAAAGAGACGGAGAGGGTGTCAAAGGAGAACCTCCTTCTCTTTATGAGTGTCAGTCACTTCTGTTTTCACCCTTCACCCAGCCAGCCGCTAAGACAGACCGATATTACTCAGATGTAAAGCTAGAAAAAAAATGTAAAACATGTTTTTTTCTCTCTCATGATGGGTTGTGTTAGAGTAAAAAAAAACCCCACTGTTATTGCGTCTTACTTGAAGCATCCTGTTGCACACCTGGGAGAGCAGAGCCCTCTGTTACGTTCCCTTTAGGAGCACTACACAAAGAGATGCCCCCCCTCTCTGGACCTGACTGACTTGATGCCCCCTCATCCCCCTTTTCTTCTTATCTTTCTGCAAAGGGTCTTGTTCCATGCTACACAGCAAATAGTATTTATAACTCTGGCTCCTCCCTTCCTCCCCATCGATGCCCCCTCTCCTTACCTCATCCCCAAGTCGCCCCATCTTTTACTTCACGTGTACAGCATGTGACCCCATACCATACCTCGCCATTCAGCCAGTGTCTCATTATGAGTGGGTATGATGAGCCCCGGTGCTGCAGTCTTGGGTGTGACTGCCTTCCCCGTATCTAACTTTATGCCCCTGTCTCGCTTTCTCACCATGGGGATCACTGCGCACTATTGCAGAGACCACAATTATTTGTGCTTGCATTTGTTCTCCTTTGGGTTTGACCTGACTGGCAACCTCGAGGATCTGTAATGATAGAGCCAGGGTCAGGGGAAGCAAAAGGATTTGGGTTAGTGGGGTTGGAAAGTGTCGAGGATCCAGAGGGAATTTCCCTGTTTGTAAAGTGGCAGAAGATACTATACCAATGTCAGAAATCTGGAAAATATTCATCGTGGTTAGGATAGTGTGGATACAATATTCTAAACTGAGATGCACTTCTATACATCGCAGTGGAATATATCATTGGAATGCGTATTTTATGGTGTGTCTAATTATCTGGACTGCCATAAAATATATACTGCCTGTGCGTCCTGTCTGCTCTGCAGCAGGCCCAGGCTCGCTGGATGGTTGTTTTCTGGAGCTTTGCACCAAGGAACCCACTGGTTTGTGAGATCTCTGCAGAGACACGCCTTCCAGGAGAAATGAGGGTTTTCCCGTCATAAGAATTTTCCCACCCACACACTAGCTGTGTTGTTTCTTTTGTATGTGTAACTTGTGTTGCTGAACTACAGCGACAACATAGAAGTGAACAGCATAACAATACAGCTCTATTATGGACATGACATGAGGGGAATTTTGTTGTACTTTCAGGGGAACGTTTGTTGGAGACTGACTTTCAGTAATCCTTGACTAAACTTAATACTGAATGTGAAAGACAGGACATGACGGAAAGAGAGAGATTTTGGTTGACAAATCAGCATGTTGAAGCTCTTGCCTTGAGATACGCGACGGGATCTTCACCATCGCCTCTAAATGTCAGACATGATTCTGACATGCGTGCCATCAGAATTCTAATTAATGCATTGCTTGATAGGTCCCACCCACACAAACACAGACACATTGCAGTATGCACCTCGGCAACAGACTGATTGAGCCTACTGCTTAGGCATCACCTTGGCCAGGGGGAGAAAGAAGATCAACACATGGGTAGCTTCCAACAAAAACATTTTCAATCTCTGTATTTCACTTTTTAGCATGAGATGCCTCACAGAACTCACAAATTCACACGTTCAGCAGGCAGCAGGGTGGAAAATGCATAGTTAGTTAACGGGCTGGCGATGTGTTTGTCTGCCTTCTACATGTGTGTATTTGGAAGAGAAAGGAGATGGACCTTATGTTCATCTGTGATCCTCTTTATTTGAATGTTTCCAGGGAGTCGTGCTCCTCACCGTTCTCACCGTGTGTGGTTCTTTTCCTCTGAGCGTCGCTGAATCTTTAATGGTTGTTGTCGTATTTTACACTTTGGTGTGATTGACGTCAACCACGCTTCCCACTGGCCTTCGCTCGTAAACCTGTGTGAGAAATAAAATTGCTCCACGGAATCTGATGAGCATCGTTAACCAATAAAGCATTTGGCTTTGAGACCGTATACTTGTTATCAAAGTTTACATGAAAATACAGCGGCACCTTTCAGAGAGCATAAGTTTCACTAAATACAGGGGTCTTATTTGGGTCGAGCCATTTGTTGAGAATGTGCTATTTCCAAGCTGTCCCCCACTATGTACATGTCCATACTGGATGTGTGAGGTTACATCTGTTCATTATCAATACATAAAAGAGCGCATCAGTATAACGTGCAGTGGTGATGTGTGTGGATGATGGAGAAATTAACAATACTGGAAAAATAATGGATTCATTTTTAAATGAAGACGATGGTTTTTCATTTAATATAAATGGCTTTTTTAATTCCTGCTGATTTTGTTAGCGACATTATTTATGTTATCTTCTTAACATCTTCTTTTTTCCCCCTTTTTCCTTCTTTACATCCAACAGATTCGCTACATTTCTCAGACACAAGGTTTGCCCGGGGAACACTTACTGAACACGGGGACAAAGACGGCACGGTTCTTTTGCAGAGAGTCCGACTCACCTTATGCAGCATGGAGGCTAAAGGTGAGGAGTGTTGTTACACCTGCAAAATATTGCAAATTGGCTAACAACAAACCTCTACCCTCGTATTGCTTCACTAAAAGCCGATGGTGAAATTCATGTGTCAGCTCTAAGTCATTCAACAAACATGTTCTTCCTCCCTGTTGGCATAAAAGACTGCAGTTCCCAACAAAGAAACGATCGTAGCTCTCAGGAAACAAAGTCTTATCAAAGATTAATCCAAAGAAAATATCATACTAACAGTCTGCTAGTCACATTGCTTCACATAAGCCTACTGTTATGTTAGACCAGGTTCACACTGGACACTGAAACGCAAGAATGTACATTCGTTACCTACTACAAACGATTTAAATGATCTCTTTCTGGTAAACTAATAAATGCATCCCGTGCTTTTTACTTTCTCCCGGAGTTCCAATTCCCCCGATTTCATCACACGTGTGATGTCCATTTCAAGCGAAGTTTCTTGTGGCGATGAATAACGTAAAAACGTGATTGTTACGCACACTCTCGATATAGGAAAATTATATTTATTTGATCCTTTCCAGGAACAAAAATGTAATCCAATGCGCTTGTAAATTATGTAAAAAATGCCATATTAAAAAAAAAAAAAAAAAAATCAAACAAATAATTTATATCGACAGTAGTGGTCAAAACAAAGTATGTTACCACGCTACACTCATCCATCGGCCCCTACTAACATTTTCCCACCCTCAGATATGGCCTCTCGTCTATGACATCAGCCCCCAAATAATATACAAAAAACAAATAATAATATAATACAAAATAATTTTGTCATACAAAAAACTTTCCATACTCCAAAGCTAAAATAAATTATATTAAAAGTAAAAAACAGCAAAGTGGCTGTAACAACATATGATCAAACTTTTTGATTTATCCACTATATTAGATTTGATTGTGAATGTGGTTTTTAAGTTCGGTATTTATTTGGAATCTGAAATTTTGATTTCCACAAACTGTGGAAATCATAACAACAAGTGGGCGTGGCAACGGTTATGCTGAATTCATTAATTCATTCACTAAATATTTTATTTTTTCTGCAGTCAACAGATGAGCATGAGACGGAGACCGGAATGAAATCGAAGGAAGCCAGGAAGTACATCTTCAGCTGTTTGGATGACGTAGCGCATGTATGTTCAGCTGCTCAGACGACAATCTACCGAGCTGGACTTCAGAGGAAGTCCAACATGAAATGTTTAGAGGATGTAGGCTACTGCTCCTTTACCCGAGGAAGTACACCCACGGCTGAACCGAATACAAGTCATATTCATTGGAAAGAAAAGAAACTTTCAGTTAAATGCTAAACCCAAATGGAAAAGTGAACGTCCAGGTTTCACTCAGTATTCTCTGTTGAAATAAACCACTGGTGGAAATTCCCCAGGCAAGCGTCGGTGCTTGTTCTGGTCTGTTAGTCAGAGGAGATTCGTGAGAATTCATGTGAATGACTAATTATTTATAATTCTTTGGAAATGGGTATATCCAACAATTCTTTTATTCGTCATACACTGGGCACACTTCAATTACACATTTCCTTTTTTCCTTCAATCTGTAATTCTGTTGATGAACTGTTATTTTGGGTAGTAGTTTAAACAGTGTGATGTTGTATTCCAGGTGAACTTGGTGATGAATCTAGAAGGTAGTGACTTGTTGGCGGAGAAGGCAGACCGTCGGGAGTTTGTGGGCCTGCTGAAGAAGATGTTGTTGATTGATGCGGAAGAGAGGATTAGCCCCGCTGAAGCCCTCAGCCACCCCTTTGTGACGATGCAACACCTGCTCGACTTTCCCCATAGTAACCAGTGAGTCCACTTTGCCTCCCGCTTCCAGACGTGGTGTCATTTCCACCTTCCATAACTTAAACTGTCCCTCCTCTGCCTGCAGTGTGAAGTCTTGTTTCCACATCATGGATGTGTGCTGGAGTCGTCCCGGTGCATATGAGGCAGTCAACAGGAATAAAGGGCCGTTCATCCGACCTGTGACCACAACAGCGGCAGCCTCCGTCAACCACCCATTCAGCAAGATCGCCGGCGTCCAAGTAAGCCCTTCAGTGTGTAGTTGCGTCATGATCTGCCATTTCTCTCCGTTTCTACACTTACACACAGTAATCTTTAAATCAGGGAGGTAAAACATTTAAAATCCAGAATATATATGAATATTACAGTCACCGTTTTCTTGTTTCCTGAACTGGGAGTTGAAGGAATCACAGATGGTGTGGGTCATTGATATGGAATTTATTGTTCTGTTCATCTGCTCCTGTGAAGACTGATTTATTGCTTTCCAGTATGCCGGCTCACCCATCTTATTGCGTCCTAGCACTGCTGTCATGGCAACAAAATCACGTCATGTTTCTGAGGTCATGGCAACGGTGCAAATCAGCGTTGTTGCTGAGGAAGAAAGGAGCTCACCCTTTTTTTTTTTATCTTTATAATGCAAAACGTCTCAGAGACTATCCAAAAGCCACGTTCCTGAGTATGAAACATGAAAAGATCACCAATAGTGTTAATATAACGGTGACATACGTGTTTCATCAGTACTAAGTACAGGGATAATATTGGAAGGCTCACTTATTCCTATTCAGGATTGAAACCTGATGAAAGTATATCTGATCGTATTCTTTGCACAATAAAACTGCTGGCTATAGTTTACGAGGGGCAGTTTAGCAGAATCATTTATTTTTATTTTTTTACTGAAAGACTGCTTTGTGTTTCCTACCATCTGCATGGGGATTGGGCTCCTTGCAGGAGCTGTAGAAGAACTATATAAGCCTAGTTTTTGTTATTCAATAAATGTGATTATAGCCAGGCACGAGAGCGGTAGTGAAGCAGAAGCACATGCTTAACGGTTAAAAAGGCGTCCAATAATAGGCACTATAATTAGATAATTGAATGAGATAAATGTATTGGAATCCATAAAGCATGGTGACTCCAGTTTTCCAGGGAGTTGACTAGTAAACAAGTGGGATACGTGTTGACTCTGAACGTCCTCTGGAGTAGATCAGCCATGGTGGTCTACTCCAGGTGAACTAAGTGAAGCACTGTCTTCAGACAGATATACCTGGGTTAAGATCTGGTTACCTGTCTGTCTCTACATGTCTCCCTGTGATAGACTGGTTACCTGTCTGTCTCTACATGTCTCCCTGTGATAGACTGGTTACCTGTCTGTCTCTACATGTCTCCCTGTGATAGACTGGTTACCTGTCTGTCTCTACATGTCGGCCCTGTGATAGACTGGTTACCTGTCTGTCTCTACATGTCAGCCCTGTGATAGACTGGTTACCTGTCTGTCTCTACATGTCTCCCTGTGATAGACTGGTTACCTGTCTGTCTCTACATGTCTCCCTGTGATAGACTGGTTACCTGTCTGTCTCTACATGTCTCCCTGTGATAGACTGGTTACCTGTCTGTCTCTACATGTCTCCCTGTGATGGACTGGTTACCTGTCTGTCTCTACATGTCGGCCCTGTGATAGACTGGTTACCTGTCTGTCTCTACATGTCAGCCCTGTGATAGACTGGTTACCTGTCTGTCTCTACATGTCTCCCTGTGATAGACTGGTTACCTGTCTGTCTCTACATGTCTCCCTGTGATAGACTGGTTACCTGTCTGTCTCTACATGTCAGCCCTGTGATAGACAGGTTACCTGTCTGTCTCTACATGTCTCCCTGTGATGGACTGGTTACCTGTCTGTCTCTACATGTCAGCCCTGTGATAGACTGGTTACCTGTCTGTCTCTACATAACATGTCAGCCCTGTGATAGACTGGTTACCTGTCTGTCTCTACATGTCTCCCTGTGATAGACTGGTTACCTGTCTGTCTCTACATGTCTCCCTGTGATAGACTGGTAACCTGTCTGTCTCTACATGTCAGCCCTGTGATAGACTGGTTACCTGTCTGTCTCTACATGTCTCCCTGTGATAGTCTGGTTACCTGTCTGTCTCTACATGTCTCCCTGTGATAGACTGGTTACCTGTCTGTCTCTACATGTCTCCCTGTGATAGACTGGTTACCTGTCTGTCTCTACATGTCTCCCTGTGATAGACTGGTTACCTGTCTGTCTCTACATGTCAGCCCTGTGATAGACTGGTTACCTGTCTGTCTCTACATGTCAGCCCTGTGTTAGACAGGTTACCTGTCTGTCTCTACATGTCAGTGTCAGCCCTGTGACAGACTGGTTACCTGTCTGTCTCTACATGTCTCCCTGTGATAGACTGGTTACCTGTCTGTCTCTACATGTCTCCCTGTGATAGACTGGTTACCTGTCTGTCTCTACATGTCTCCCTGTGATAGACTGGTTACCTGTCTGTCTCTACATGTCTCCCTGTGATAGACTGGTTACCTGTCCGTCTCTACATGTCAGCCCTGTGTTAGACAGGTTACCTGTCTGTCTCTACATGTCAGTGTCAGCCCTGTGACAGACTGGTTACCTGTCTGTCTCTACATGTCTCCCTGTGATAGACTGGTTACCTGTCTGTCTCTGTTCGTTGTAATACCTCAGAAAAGTGGAGCCATAAATGTTTCCTGTTTTAGGGATTAACTCCATCAGGCCCATCAGTGATGCACCCTGGGATACCACTGCAGACAGGAAGTGGTCAGTTTGGATGCAACGATTCATTTCAGCAGGCACTCATTCTGTGTCCCCCAACCATTCAAGGTAGGGAGTGTACCTCTTTATTTCACACTATTCTCTTTGTGGTGGTTCGACTAAATACCTTAAATTCAAATACGTGTCCCTGCAGGAATCCCTGCCAACACAGCTAAACCAGCAGGCTACTCTGTTCGAATGGAGGCTTCTGTGCCTCTGGTCACTCAAGCACCTTCTATCCAGCCCATACAAATCAGACCTGGAGTCATCACACAGGTAATGACTGTCACACTACACAACTTTAGCCCTGTTTTTCCCACTTGAAGGTCTATCTTTGATGTGCAAGCTGATGAAAGCACCATTGAGAGGAAAATAACTGCTTCTCTGAACCTCAACAGGCCTGGTCCAGTCGTGCACAGCAGATCTTGGTACCCACGTGGCAGCAGGTGACATCAGTGCCCCCTCAACCAACCACTTTGGCATCTGAGACTGTGGCGGGCTCACAGAGATTGGGTGACTGGGGGTAAGCAGTTTCTGAAGGTTGTATTATCTCCAGTGATATGTATTAGAGCTTCTTTAGTTTCTATGGGCAACCGTTGGAATGGCTGTGCTGCTATGATACAGCATGCTCGCTCCCTGAATAATAATGACTGATGACTCATACGTGTCCCTTGGGACCGGTGACGGAGGCCATTTTGTTAGTAATGGTGCTCAAGGCTTTTTGGTCTTTTTTCCAGGAAAGTGCGTCCCCATGGTAACCATTACAGCTCCATGATTGCACATCCTCAACCATTCTTAACCAACCAAATGACGATGTCAACCCACCAGCCAATCAACATAGGCATTGCACATGTGGTGTGGCCACAGCCAGCCGCCAACAAGAGAGCCAAGCCTTGTGTGAACAGGTATGGCACGTGAGTTTTGCCTTTGGCAACTAAAACACATACACTAAAAGGGGTTCTTCCTTGCTTCAAGTCACTTTTTTTCCCCCAATAGAGGCAGCAACTTCTCCCAAAACACGCACGTCCAAAATATAGCATGCCAGTCCCCAAAGATGGCCGATACAGCAAAGAATGTGCAGCAGGTAGAAGCCAGGTGTCCAGAGGAAGGGTTTACTGCTGGAGAGGAGCAAGATACAGAGCAGGTGGAAGAGGACGAGGACGAGAACTGCTGTAAAGTGGAGCCAGACTGCGAGGAGCTTTCAGCTTCGCAGGAGCAGCGGCAGGCCATGGTGATCTCTGACCTAGCGAGCCCGACTGTTAGCGTCATCAGTATCAGCAGTGATGAAGAAGAGAGCGCGCAGAGACACTCGATTGGGGAGTGAGTACTGAATGTTTGGCTCCCTCTAATTTCTAACTTGTTTCTGGAAATGCTGTCTCTTACTGTGTTTGTCTCTCTCTGCACACAGGTGTAAGGGCAGTGCAGACTGTGAGGCATGTCAGAGCACCGTCAGTATGGAGAGAGTCTGTTCCCTCAGCAGTCCAGACAGCACGCTCAGCACCAGCTCTTCAGCCTCAGCCCAGTCCAGCACCTCGCCCTGCAAACACCCCAACAGGTATGGTCCACGCCACCGATGCACACGGGGCTCCTACGAACGTTTTGCCTGGTTTTTACATTCGTTGTCGCTTCCTTCCTCATCGGTCGCCCTCTCGCAGCATCTCAGACGACGAACAGGAGAGTGGTTGTGACACAGTGGACAGCTCGCCCGCTTCAGACGCCTCTGGCCATAGCAACAGCCCCTTCACACGGCAACGCTTCATCCCCGATGCAAACCAGAACTGTGAGCCCCGTGTGGCGTGCGTTGCCCCGGAGACGGAGCCCAGCAAGCCGACAGTCCGTACTGTTGTGGTGCCGCCAATGAGAGTGCAGAATAACTACAACTATCCTGCTGTCAGTGACACATATGGCAACACAGGTACAACTGGACATATGACGCAATCTTGACATAATACAAGCAATATGTTCCCTGTTACAGTCTGACCTTGAGTTAACCTAATACTGTAAATTAGGTGAAATTCAGGCTTTGTTTGTACTTAAGAAATGCTGAGCGTGACAGTGGCCGGTGTGTTAGACTAAATGATCATTTGAATAAAGCAGGTGACAGGACACCTTTTCTTCTGCACACTCAATTGCTTTGTGTCTGAAGTGTACTCTGATGGTGTTGTCCACTCAGAAGACTAGCAAATGCATGAGTAGGTCATGCTAGCTCAAAGATCCAGTCACCACTGCTGCTGTCTGCTCCACAGGTCACATGGCTTGGGATTACGCTGTCTTTGTAGACCACAGAGGTTCTCACAGGTGATTATGGGTGACCTGCCCTGAAGTATCTGCTCTGATCTCTGAAGTGGATATTTGTTTGCTGTCATCACTCCTTACTCTGGCTCCCAGCTGACTCTGAGCGCCCCTGTATCTGTGTGGATGTGCATTTTTTTTTTTTCAAAGCTATACATAAGACATTCGCAGTTTCCCCCGAATGTTTAATGTCATGAGTAAAATATTCATAAGCTGGAAATCAAGCAGAGAACATGCACACATTTTCTGGCTATCAAAAACAACCTGTCAGAATGCTTGATGAATGTTTCTATCTGGTGTTAAAGTGGAATCATGCATGTTCTATGTAGGCTTTATTAACAGCTGTGGTCTGTGGGACATTGCTGTCTTTCCCAGCAACCGAGTACATTTAAAAGCTACCTCCTATATGTATTTTAGATGGGGTTCAACTGTAAAGCCTGAGAGAAAACTATGAAGAGTCATATTGCCTGTCATGTCAAAGGAACCCCCCCCCCCCCCCCCCCCCCCCCCTCCAAACACTCAAACTATTGCAACGAAAGCCCCACATAAAAGGGCACAGCTTGTTATTCTGGTGCTACCAGGTGTATTTATAGTGGATGGTCTGACCCCCACTATAAGCTCTGTGAACAAGCTTAGTTACAACTCAAAGATCCCCCTTTAACATATCTATTTATAGTCACCGTGATCATATTAAGAAGACAGATGCTGCTACGTTTCAAAGGTCCGGGCCTGATCAAATACAGCTCAAATAGCTGATAAGCTTTCAAAGCTTCGAGCCACTTCTGCAGTTGTAGTTCGGTCCAATCCCTGGGTGCATCTTCTTTTGCCTTTTGCCTGCTCTTATTTACACCGTGATACTGATAGGAGGACACGGCATTGTTTGCATTAACACGTCATCTCCGTCTGTTTCTCCTTCTGTCCCGCCTTACGTGACGTGCTACGTCAGTGTTCGAGTCTTCATGCCAGTCCAAAGGGCGAGGCATTCCTGGGCGACATCACCACACCGCTCCCCTCCTCAACAGGCCGCAGAAGATCCCCCCTGCATTCCAGCCCCAGCAGCCGCAGCCTATCGGCTTTGGGCAGGTGAGCACATGTGTTATTGTTGTCAGTAACACACATGCACACAAACACACACACACACACACACACACACAACTGTGTATAGCTGCAGAGAGACGGTGGGGTCATTTGACTCCATTGATCAAGCAGTATATAAAGTATAATTTGGGTTTATTGACATTTCATCTTCATAATTAAACATATTGCAGCAGTATAAGCACTAATGCACGTCCTCGGTGTAATCACTGGCAGGGTAGTGCTTTGGACAGGGTGTCATTGAACACAACTTGCAGTGTTTTCTCATGGGAAGTCCCATTGTATAACATTTCCATGTCAAGTCGTTGTATCCGGCATCTGGCCCCCGTCTGCGATGTGAAGAGGCTCCAAAGTGACTAAAGCGCCTGTGACTACACTCTGTACATTTAGGTGATAAAAAGCCCATTTGAAATGCAAATATTTCCTCTTTCATAGCGGAGCGGCAGCCAAGAGCACACTTCATACTGTAAATGGAATTAAATGAATCTGCCACAGTAGCTTTGGTTGCTAACAAATCACCCAGCTCTCCTCATAATCAAACAGTGGGTGGGTGTACGTTTTCCAACAGTGTGTAAGGGCGAAGGCATTTCACTGTCATACTGCTCACTTAATATACTACCAGTAAGACGAAGAGGATGAACAGCATTGTGTCATGTCATGCACACAAATGAAGATGAGGTGACTGTTAAAATTAGAGGTGTAAAAGTGTTGAAACAGCAGCATCTAGTGGCTCATGAAGACAAATGGTGAATCTGATCAGCCAGATATTTTCTCCCTCAGGCGCAGCATTTCGGTTCCTGCCATCAGGAATGGAACGGCAACTTTGCCCACCGGAGACCACAGGCCTATATCCCTCCCACCATGCATGGGCACACGTTCACCTGTCCCACAGCAGCCCAAACCACACTACGGGCCCCCACCCCCACCTTGGGGGCCACCCGCACACCCAGCCCACCTTGCTGTCCTACCC